>JWJB01010256.1:0-21596 GCA_000812895.1 Rutstroemia sydowiana
CGTTTCCCATCCCCCCTCCTCCAAACCATCTCCACCAATTTTTCTCCCTCTCTCTCCCCCTCCACTTTAACCCATTTCCCATTCCTCCCCGCATCCACCTTCCTTTCTATCGCCGTACCCTTCATCTTCGTAAACCCTACTTTACTTCTCAACCCCTGAACTTCCGTATTAATTTTTCGACAGAATGATTTTGTGCGTGAGATTTTTGGACGGCGTGTTGGTTCGTACGATGATGTACATGAAGTGTATGATGAGGAAGAAGAGGAAAACGGGAATTGAGTATGTGAGAATGTGAGAGAAGATGATGAGAGGTGGTTTGGGAAAGAAGATGAAGATGAAGATGAAGAGGATGATGAAGAAGTAGAGCGAAAACTAGAATGACCACTGCGTAAAACGGGGATTGAGAAATTTGTATTTGAATGATTGTTTTGGAAAGGTTGTTGGAGGAGAAGTGGTTCGTCCATTTCTTGATCTGGTTGATAGCGCATGATTGTATTGTGATGTGCTGATGCTGTTTTGTTGTATGGAGTTTGTTGAATCAAGGAATTGATGCGATCGATAGGGTGTGATACCAGATCTATTGTTATTGCAATCGACCGATTTCGTATTGAAGAACGCGAAGAAGAGGAATTAAGATGACCGATTTCCAGCACAAATTATTCGCAATATCACAGATATCGCTTCGTAGTAAATTATGATTATTTGTTTACCTGGATTGAATGAATGGATGAACGAATTAACAATAACACCAAGAACGACTGATTCTCGCACTGATATGATTTAAACTGAATGCGATAGGAAAAAGCTGAATAACATGAAGAAACACCAATTTCTAAACAGCTCAATAGCAGGATGTTTAATTATATATGAACCTACAGGTCGATAACTTTACCTACCTATCGGTATCTGTCTACCTATCAATCAAATCATACCATACATACTCGCCCATAACCACCAAACAAACATCAAACACTCCAAACCATCCATAATAAACATCACCAATTCGAATTCATCTCAACCATTCAATTTCCTCCCTCCCAAAATAATCCTCCTCCCCAGAACTCTCAGGGGTATTTCAACTGTCTCAAGCAACCCAAAACGAATTCACACCAAAATGATTCATTTCTTCATTGATTCACCTCCAATAAATCGTACTTGAAACCGAGGAATTAATACCCCGCGTCTATGCTATTCTATTATCGGATTATTTGGTGTATGTGTACACTGTATGGATGTCTAATCTTTCGGCTTCTATTTACCAACCGTTTGCTGCAGAACAGAAGTATAAAGATTATTGAGTGGGTGGCGAATCATTCATCAAGGGGTGAGAATTCTAAAGTAAGGTATTTTTGTGTTCGCGGCGCTTAGAAACTTATGTAATCTAGGTACCACAGGCAGTGATTCGTGCTTGGCAGTTTGCTTGTTTAATGCTTAACTTGGTAGCTAAAATAGTATGAAAATCATAAATCCACCTCCTTACAGATTCTACACAATAGTGAGCGATAAACTTCAATAGGTAAGCGCAATACAGTACAGTTATATACATACCTAGGTAAGTGGCACTGGTAGGTAGTCAAAATAAAAATTAATTCTCCGTACTAGTACTGGTACTGGCAGTTCTATGATTTACTAGGTAGTTTTATGTACCGTAGATTCATCAGCTTCCTCCTTCCTTCCCCTTCCTTCCCCCATCCCTTGCCTTCCCTTCCTATTCTAGTACTATACCCCCTCTGTACACCCAAATAAAACAAACTCCCCAACCCAAACCAAACCAAGCGCCCTTAACCCATCCATCCATCCACTCAATCCAAATTCAAATCCAAGCAAATCCATCCCCTCAAAAAGAATAAGAAAGTTCCAGCCGCCCGCGCCACACTGCACACCACCAACCGAACCCCAAGCGACTGGTTCACAACAAACGAGTGAACCCCTCATCCCAAATTCTAAAACGCGGTTTGTTTTGAACTAGTCTAGTCTAGTCTCCATCTGATTCTCATCTCATCCCGTCAGCTTAATATAGGTTAGGTTAGCCGTCCCGTCTTATTCGGGTGGTTTATGCTGATGTGATATGAATATATATACCACTGTAATTCTACATATCAAGAATAGAATAGAATAGAATATAATGTAATAGCTTGTTAAAATAATTCTAGAATGATTATTAGAATGTACTTAGTAGTCTAGTAGAGTTATTAGTAAGTACTGCATCGATACTGTATTTACTGAATTGCTATGCTGTAGGTAGATTGATAGATCAAAGGATATCAAAAAGTAAAACCTTTCTTCTCAAACGATAAAATTGTATATCATGAAAAGGTATGCATATGAATACCACCAGTACTATGAATATAAAAGTAGAATTCTGGATATAGATACTGTATTAAAGAATACCAAAACATAATTGCCCATTGAAAAGATATCTATATAGGTAAGAAATCCATCCCATCTCATCTACCTATGCCATATCAATTCTAGCCAACTAAGCTCTGCTCTGCACTGCACTGCATAGGCACTATAGTTATTATATCAATAGTACAAGCCTCTCAAATTCCATTCCATCATTCCCAATCCACAAAATCTAGAATCTGCAATCTAGATTCTTCTCTGAAGGTTAACAATTCTCATAATTCTAATACCCAATACCAATACAACGCAATAATAATAATAATGCAGCGCTATTCTACTTACTGCAAAGCCATTTCTTTAAGCTTCACATGATTTCCACATCATCATGCTTTATACTCCATACTTATTAAGCATCTTATAATGATTCTTATCTTGCACATCCATCCGCACATCAAACCAGCTCTACCGTACCTCCGTATTTTCTTTCATATATACCGGTTTGATGTGCAAGATTTAATGCGATGCCTACCGAAGTATACAGTATCTAGATTCTACTAGTATCTACCCCAACCCCACTGCCACTGGCAACTCTCCAACTCCCGAAATATATATACAGTACTCGTACGAAGTACTACAAAGTATAAACCCATCCATAAATCTATATTATATTATATTAGATTATTTTATATACCCTTACTTACGTATGTATCCAAGTTCATATCCCCAAGGACCCAAATCAATAAATAAGATCCACGTTCGAACCTCCATCCCCATCTATTTCATATCTATGAAACGATACGAATAACCTCCCTACCTACCTACCCACCTACCTTATGAATCATAATGCATAACATAGGCTCTCCAAATTCATACACGCATCACACATCACACGCACGCAAACACATACAAATCAGTAATCACTTCAATACACTTCAATTCACTTCACCCAACTTCACTTCACCTACTTCACTCCCATCATCAAGTTTCACATGAAAAACCCTTCTTGAAAACTCTTTCTTAAAATCCTGGCATTGCTACATAGCAGTATGTGCATGGCATGTATGCCATGCCCTTTAATGAATAAATATTAAGGTCACTTTCTTTAAAACCTAGATTTCGTTCCACTCTCCACTCCACTCCACTCCACTATTTGCATCTATGCACCACCAACCCCCCATCTACCATCTCTCTTTCCTTGCCAAAATACATGGTATACTATCCAACTACCCCTTCCCTTCACTCGTCTCCCATCTCCAACACACCCTTTTCCCATCCCTCAACCCAATAATACACTCCATGCCAATAACACGACATGTGCATCCATAAAGAGAGTGTAGTTGTTGTTCTCCGATGTAAGTCCATCCAACATTAAAAGAAAAAGCAAATATGAACAAAGAAAAGAGTGTAAAAAAAGATGAGTCGAGTTATTTCACTCGCTCTTCAATATGGTATAACCAAGCCAAATGGCCCGAACAAATATGTTCCATCCTCGCATCCATCCTTCCATCCACATAGTAAATCCATCCGTAATAACTCCCCCATGACATTTTCCGTAACCTCCCAGTATGTATTGAAACCCCTATGCAAAAAATCGAGAAAAGACAGTGTAGAGAATAAATTCGTCAAGTGACAAGTCGTAAAGAAAGTATGTACATCGAAAATAGAAGTTAGTTGTTTATATTTCGTAGTCAAAGCTTCAAGCTGTATAGAATGCGAGATCCCGTCTCAGATCCTGAGGTAATATAGTATCCGTATCCTAAATCCATACTGGTGCTATGGTAGGTTTGGTAGGTTTGACATCGCTGAAAGCACTTAAGAATAAGCCATGGATCTCGTTCATGTAGTCCTCGGCTCGGAATTTGAAAAGTCCTTTTGATAATAACTCTTGTTCCTCCTCATCTACAACGGTGAGCTTCTCCTTTGTAATACCATATTCCTCTGCGATCTCCGTAACTTGAGCAAGCTCGTTACCGAAAGGATGTGGACCTTCGTTGGCTGACTCCTCGACATTCGAAAACATGTTGAACATGTTGGCTGATGATCGAGCGGTGGTAGGTCTGGCGGGGCTCTTGGCGGGACTCTTGGGGGAGGTTGCAGTTATTGAACGTTTGCGGGATAATATCTCGTGGGTTTCCTTGGTATGCGATGGAGCTCTCTTGGGTACGTTGGGGATGCTGGGTATCTCTTCGCTACGTGTGCTTTGCATGGATGGTCGGCCAAAGTAGTTCGTTAGATGGTTAGGCTCTGGTGTTATAGGTGTCAAAGGTGATGCTAAATCGATTGAAGAGTTGTCTGGAGTAGTCAAGCTAGTCATACGTGAAGCATCTGACTCTTCACCAGAATGAGTGGATGCGCTACCTGACGGAGAACGTAAACTTGATGGTGAATGTAAAGTTGACGGAGAGCGTAAGGTTAATCCATCTTTCTTTGGGAATATATCAGGGGCATTGTAGGAGAGCATATTTGTGGTGGAAAGGAGCTCAATTGGCGCTGATATCTTTGATCGATTGATAGTTCCATAAGCAAGTTTTGGTGTAGGCCGTTGTGGTAAAGGAGAGGGAGGGGATACATTTTTTCCCTTCTTGCTGGGCATGAAAGTGCGTGCGATAGACATATTTGCAGGATGAATATCTAAATCGGATAAAGAGAATAAAAACTACTTCTTCTCGAAAGATTGGTGGGTTTTGATTGATCCTAATCAGATAAACTCCGGATTTCCCTGCCGACGGATAATTCGCAACTGCTGCAGAAGATCGGTTGAATTATTATTGGTCGTTGATCAGATGGGTACTGCAGGTGAGACTATGATGATGATGACTTCGCTGGGCAGTATATGATCCTTCACTATATTTCTTTTGCAAAACCGAAAATCCCGTGAAGATTGTGTCGTACGAAAATGACTTGTTTTGAAAAAATGACTCTGTTTCTTGCCCAAATGGAGAAATCTTGTTGATATTAAGATCGGGTGGTCGATGCTTCTTAAGCGTGACTCTAATTTCCAAATTTTTGATGTTTGAAGTGAATTTATGACGAGATGTAATTTATGTGATTGTTATTGATTTGATGATGACAAGAAAACAATGAATACTGAGTCAAATATCCAAAATATCGAATTCAAGTCCAAGTCAAAGAATGAGGGTATAGTATGTATATTTGTCTTTTGTTGATAGTTTGGCAATTCTCTCAAAGGAAGGTTTATTTTGAGTGGATGGATTTTGTTTGTTATGTCGATTAATGAATGTTCGAAGGCAACTTATATCCAAGCAAGCAAAAGAAGCAAAACTAAGTAATAACAAGCAAGAATGAATCGAAATGAATGTATGTTAGATATCTATCGACCCCGCGATGATTTTGAATTCTGAAATCGATAAATCGAGGTTCGCAATGATGGGGGGAGATATTATTATAAAAAGAGAGTAGAGAGGTAGAATCTTTTGAGAGGAGAGGAGGGGAGGGGATAGAGAGGATAGTATAGTTCAAAATGGTTGCTTAGAACTAAAGTCCTTAATTGTAAATTCTTTCATTTTTTGCTGCCAGGGGAACCTGGATCTTATTTTTCTTTTACCCGAAGCTAGTCTTTTTTGTCTCTTCTCTATAAAATTTATGGATCTTAACCTAACTTGGTAATACTTTGATACTCAAAAGGGGGGAAATGAGTACCGGATTGCCTTTTATGCATACATCTTAAACAAATATAGTATAGATTTCTTTTTTGATATATATCCTTTATCCTTTAAGAAATGAGGTGTTGACATTTAATTGGATATTCATATTAAAGATTCAATACCTATCGAGTACTTTATAAAGGATTTCTGTACTGAACTTTCAGACTTGATCAGTTCCTTTGTCGAGAAGATATTTATTTTTATTTTTATATTTTATATTTTTATACTTCTTACTGTATTATTTCTTTATCAATTCGAACATGCCATACCGAGGCCCTCCCGTTCATTCATTCGTTTCCTTCCTCATTAGATGGA
Source organism: Rutstroemia sydowiana (assembly GCA_000812895.1). Taxonomy (NCBI): domain Eukaryota; kingdom Fungi; phylum Ascomycota; class Leotiomycetes; order Helotiales; family Rutstroemiaceae; genus Rutstroemia; species Rutstroemia sydowiana. The sequence goes on from JWJB01010256.1 coordinate 6,327, forward strand.
GATACCTTAGATACGTACAGGACTTGTGATCTAATCTGCAAGTACATGCATTAGTTTGTGCGAAACAAAAGAAACCCAACAATTACAACATTCACTAGAATCACTACACAGTCTACGCGGAACTTCCTTCCAATTGCAACTCTAGTATTCGTTTCTATGTGAAAGCATAAACGCCCTTGATTACTAGATTAGGATGAATGAACAAGCGACCGTGTGATGTGGATCCATACTTAGTAATTACTGTATTTTTCTCTATTCAAAACAGGCACAAATGGATTCTAATTGGTTGAGATGTTGTTTCAAAGTTTCAGGTACCAAGATTATCGTGGAGTTCATGCTCTTGGACTTGGACTCGTGGTCGGACGATTCAAAGCTCATGATTATGAACGGATGGACAGAGAACGTGGATGAGTGTGGATGAACTTACTGCGTACATGGTTAAACGTGTGAATTGATTGTGAAGTGTTTTTTAAATCATGCATTTTGCATGGGATTGGTTGTGCAGAATATATGTACGTTTACAAATGCTGCACTTGTTTGAATCACTTCACCAATTATCAATCAGATCAATGCAGCATAATTGTAGAAACTGACAAGGAGTCAGGAAAAGCAGGTACAGTACGGTTTTCCATCAAAATTCAAATACTCGTCATTATTTCAATCAATAGGCATACTTCGGCATATTATCGTAACGCCGCTAAAACTATTTCTTCTCTCTTCCAGCGGCAAGATGCATTTAACGCACACAAGAAGTCATATAATAGGTATACAACCATAAAATCTCATAAGTGCCTATTACTTCACAGCCTCACAGAAAGCCATCATCAATCCAAGTTTAGAAGAAGATATGCACATATTGGTTTTCAGCATCCACAAAAGGAAGAAGGATGAAGGGAATGGAGACAGAAACAGACTTGAAAATGATACGGTTACTACCACATGCTATCTCCATTCCCATCCTTCACCTTCTTACAGACAGAAAACGGACTTGAAAAATATGATGATACTCTACCATTACTACCACATGCCGTAAGAAATGATACCACACAAGTTCCAACACATACAACGCAACAAAAACACAACAAAAACAATCAAGAATTCATAATACTGTACTCCAAATCTAGAACTTCCTCCAAACTCCCATATTATTATATTATTATAAACCAACAAAGTAATATAACCTCGGGAGTCAAATAAATGAAATCCCCATCTATCTAAAGTTCTACCCGGTTCAGTTCGGTTTACAAGCTAGGTACGGGTACGTTTGTAGTAAAGTATCGTAAGAAAACAAAAAATAAACAAAAAAATGCAGTGACCTGCAGAGGCTACATATTTTGTGGAATTCATTTTAAGTAGGTCCCTTATATCCCTGATAGTACATACTTACGAACAGGGTCCTGGCCTGGTCTAGATAAATAGGTCGGTGCTTAATTCTGTGGGGTTGTACTTGCACTTGCAGTGCACATGTAGCTTTCGTGCTTTCGTTCGTCTGGTGTTTATTTTCTTTAGTTAGGCTTTTAGATGAATTGCAAGTCGAGGTTTAGGCTTGTGTTAGTTAGGGCTTTGATTAGAATCACCATGCAACCAAGTTTGTAAATAACTCTAGAAATATACTGGTAGGCTTCCATTTAAACAACATGTTTTGATATACTACCTAACTTAAACCTGATAGATATTTTGATGGACATTAGTTGAATGCAACTACATTACTTCATACTATTGCAGTTTATAAAAACATCAAACTTCAAATACATACGAGAATAAGACCACTCTAGAATCGAATCAAGATCCTTCCCAAGAAGAAGGATTTTCTCGTGACGCTGTCCTCACATCCATTCCTACAAAAATCATGCAACGCAATGCAATGCATTAGAACCCGATCTCAAAATTTGTACTACCGTAATACTTCATACTATCATCATTCAATTCAATTCAATTCAAGTCAATTCATTTATCCGCATGAACAACTGTATAAAATTATGGAGCTGCATTTATTATTGTAATTAGGCGCCTGGTAACTAAATCTCTACGTAGTAGAAACACAACCACCCTGACTTAGTACTGGCTTTTCGTTTCGCCCTGCTACGATACAGTACTACTGATTGTTTTCATACGTAAGATAAGATCCAAACAACGTGATATTTTCCTTGCCGCTTTGCAAAAACTCCATTTTTGTATAGGTAGGTGGATAGGTAGATCCTAAAACTTTGAAAGTTTGGATGAACTGAACCAAGGAGGATTTTTCATACTCTTCGTACTTTCTTTACTTTCAGGCTCAATGCGAATGCGAATGCGGGTCAAGGAAGTTCTCTTGTAAATACCAATACAGCATATGAGCGATGCGGTGATTGATTGAAGATTTTGCCGATATGCATTTCAATCATCTTCATCCATAGACTCGACTTCAATATCATCCCCTTCCTCCGCTTCATCTTCCGACTCTTCAGGCTCACTATCATCCTGTACACCTACGAATCTTTCCTTTATTTCCCCCTCCACTGGAGCCACCCGATCGGCAAAAGCTCGTCGTACACCGGGATTGGTACTGCAGTCCCATACCTGTACTACACCTCTACTACCTGCAACCGCAAGTCGGAAACTAACTTCTTCATCCGGCGCAAAGGTTGTGGAAAATACCTTTCCGACATCCAGATCTCGAGATACTACCATGGTGGGTCCGGTAGCTTGTATATTCCAGAGTTTAACTTGTTTATCTCCTGAGCCGGTGGCTAAGAATCCTGGAATTGTGGGGTTGATATCAAAAGCAGAGACAGATTCGTCATGTGCTTGTAACATCCAAACGGGTTTAGTGGAGCTGGGATTTGAAGGGGCATTTCGTACATCGTGGAAATGAATGACGCCGCTTTCGGTGGAAACATAGAAGTAATTTGGGTCGTGAGGATCCCATCTTACGTTTTCGACATCGCTTTCTACACCCCATCGTGGTGCTTTTGCGTCGGGTGCTCTCATATCGGCAGCGACTACTGTACGGTCATAACTACCACTTAAGAGAACGGTAGATTCTTTGGGATGCCACGCTAATGAACATACTTTATCTGTGTGATGTGTGTATGATTTTGCGCATGTAGTAGTGTGTAAATCCCAAAGCTTAACAGTCTTGTCTGCCGAGGATGAAGCGAGGAGATTACGGTGATGTCTGTTGGCCGCGAGCGAAAGAACAGCATCGACATGGTAATTGTCGTTTGCCTTTTTCGACTTCTTGTTCTTCTTCTTTTTCTTAAGCCCGCCATCTCCATCCTTTCCCTGTCCAGCTTGACCTAGAATAGCATTAGGATACATGCAATCAACAGTATCTAAATCCCATATTTCGATATCTGGATCAAATGTGCCGACGGCCACAAAATTCGCTCTTGAATCTTTGTCCACTCCTGATTTTCCAACAGGCAAGTCGAGCCATTCCACACATAGGGGAATTGCCGGTAACATGATATCGTGATGTACGTAGAGATTGTCGTCCGCGTCCTCGTAAACGTATACTTCGAGATGTGCAACTTCGTCCTCTATTTTTGCAGCCAGCAGCATGTTGTCTGTTGCTAAGATTTGAAGTTCTTCACGATCCTCGTCGTCGTCCTCGTTTTCTTGCATGGTAATATATGGATCTTCATTATTCGATTCGTGGTATGCCAACGACTTGACATTTCCAAACATAGCCATTCCTTCGCCCCCCTCCTTGTCGGCTTCAACTTCATCATCATAATGTTCCAAGTCGTATTCTTTTAAATCATCATCTTCATCGCTGCTTGGATTTTAGCAAAATTAGACAAAGTGGAAACATCAACATACGCTTTTGATTTCAACGTTTTGGAATTATCTTCATCATCTGAGCCATCATCTTCCACCATCTCATCTGAACCGGCGCCATTGCTCTCTACTTTGCGCGCATCGTCTAACTCCTCATTGGCATCATCCAGTTGAAGTTTTGCTAATTCCGCAATTCTCTGAAATTCTTCCTCGTCGAAGTTATATTTGGTAGGAAAGGGTGCTGCAAACCCTCGAGGAACCCATGCTGTTGCTGTAATCATAGACATGGTGACTGAAATAATACAAATTCTTGGAAAAATTATCGAGAAAACCGCACTCGCAAAAAATAATTTTCAATAACGCACCAGTTGAACTTTTTTTTCCTTATCTAATCAGTGCCCTTGTGGGGGCGGCCGCTTTCCGGTTTAGCGTACCGAGATATATACGATCCATGCCATGACACCGAACCCCTGGAAACATTTTCATTGCTTCTGAACAACACACCGCGACGTATCCATATTGACTCATTGAACGGAAAGATGGCCAGAGAAGACGGAGAAGCCAGTCCTAAGCGACGCAGATTAGACTTCAATCCTCTGAAATCCGACGATCGATTTGCTGTGCCGTCAAGACCTTCAACGGCTCGTACTACTAACGGTGGACAAACTCCAAGGTTCCAGAGCAGAGCGGGCAATGGATCGGCAACTCCACGATATACTCCCTCGGCGCGATCGGCCCCCAAGCAGAAGGAATTTGATGGACCTGAGCCGTTCGTCAACGAAGAAGATTCAAATGCCTTGGATAGAGATTGGTATGCTGGAGATGAAATGGGACATACTTTTGGCGACGATTCCCACAATCCGTTTGGATCATACGATAATTCATGGGCGGAACAACAGCGCGAAGTTGCATTGACCGAGAAAAAGACAGGAAAGCGTATGAGCGCTCGAGCTACTCAAAAGGAAAAGGATGTCGACGCATGGGAAACTAATCGAATGCTTACTTCTGGTGTCGCACAACGAAGAGACTTTCGAGATGATTTTGAGGAAGACGATGAAGCAACTCGGGTGCATCTACTCATCCACGACCTCAAACCCCCATTCTTGGATGGAAGGACTGTTTTCTCGAAGCAACTAGAGCCTGTACCAGCTGTTCGCGATCACCAGAGTGACATGGCAGTCTTCAGCAGAAAAGGTAGCAAAGTAGTGAAGGAGAGACGGCAACAAAAGGAAAGGCAAAAACAGGCACAGGAAGCAACAAACTTGGCCGGTACCGCACTTGGAAATTTGATGGGAGTGAAAGAAGACGAGGGCGATAGTGCAGCACCAATGTTGGGCGAGGAAGAAGGCCAAAGCAATAGCAAATTTGGGCAGCATATGAAGAAGAACGAGGGAGCTAGTGATTTCAGTCAGAGTAAATCGTTGAAGGAGCAGCGCGAGTTTCTTCCTGCATTCGCAGTAAGGGAAGACCTTTTAAGAGTCATTCGAGATAATCAAGTCGTAATTGTGGTTGGTGAAACTGGGTCTGGAAAAACGACGCAACTCACACAATTTCTCTACGAAGATGGATACGGGAAGATGGGTCTAATAGGATGTACACAGCCTCGAAGAGTGGCAGCAATGTCTGTAGCGAAACGTGTCAGCGAAGAAATGGAGTGTCGACTGGGTGGCACCGTCGGCTACGCCATTCGTTTCGAGGACTGTACAAGCAAAGAAACTGTGATTAAGTACATGACGGATGGTGTATTGCTAAGAGAATCGCTCAACGAGCCCGATCTAGATCGTTATTCATGCGTGATTATGGACGAAGCACACGAAAGAGCTCTGAATACCGATGTCCTTATGGGTCTTTTCAAGAAAGTTCTAGCCCGTCGCAGAGATCTCAAGCTTATAGTAACATCTGCAACGATGAACTCTAAACGGTTTTCTGATTTCTATGGCGGAGCACCGGAATTCTTCATTCCTGGACGTACCTTTCCAGTCGATATCATGTATCACCGATCACCTGTGGAAGACTATGTGGATCAAGCAGTTCAACAAGTTTTGGCTATCCATGTATCTATGGGCGCAGGCGATATCTTGGTATTTATGACGGGACAAGAGGATATTGAATGCACTTGTGAGCTCGTCCAAGAACGTCTTAATGCTTTGAATGATCCTCCGAAACTTAGCATTCTACCAATTTACAGTCAGATGCCCGCAGATCTGCAAGCCAAGATTTTCGATAGAGCTGCCCCTGGAGTCAGAAAGGTCATCGTGGCAACGAATATCGCAGAGACTAGTTTGACTGTCGACGGTATCATGTATGTTGTGGATGCGGGGTATTCCAAACTTAAGGTGTACAACCCGCGCATGGGCATGGATACTTTACAGATCACGCCAATTTCACAGGCAAATGCTTCACAGCGTGCTGGTCGTGCTGGTAGAACTGGCCCAGGCAAAGCTTTTCATCTTTTTACAGAAGCTGCCTTCAAGGACGAACTCTATATTCAAACAATTCCCGAAATTCAACGCACAAACCTCAGCAATACAGTCCTATTATTGAAGTCATTAGGAGTGAAAGATTTACTTGATTTTGACTTCATGGATCCACCACCCCAAGATACCATAACAACCTCCTTATTCGACCTTTGGGCTCTTGGAGCACTCGATAATATCGGTGAATTAACAGACATAGGAAAGAAAATGACAGCATTTCCTATGGACCCATCTCTAGCCAAACTTTTAATCACATCAGAAGAATACGGCTGCAGCGAAGAAATGCTCACCATCGTCTCCATGCTCTCAGTCCCCAGCGTCTTCTACCGACCCAAAGAACGCCAAGATGAATCCGATGCCGCACGTGAAAAATTCTTCGTTCCGGAGTCAGATCATTTGACTTATTTACACGTTTACTCGCAATGGAAATCCAATGGCTATTCTGACGGCTGGTGTACGCGTCATTTCTTACACCCGAAATCGTTACGTCGTGCGAAAGAAATTAGAGAACAGTTATTGGATATCATGAAAATGCAGAGAATGTCTATGATTAGTTGTGGTACCGATTGGGATGTCATCCGAAAATGTATTTGTTCGGGTTACTATCATCAAGCTGCTAAAGTCAAAGGTATAGGCGAGTATGTAAATCTTCGCACCAGTGTAACCGTTCAACTTCATCCCACATCTGCACTATACGGACTCGGTTATCTCCCAGACTATGTAGTCTACCATGAGTTAATCCTCACATCCAAAGAATACATGTCAACTGTTACATCGGTAGATCCTCACTGGTTAGCGGAATTGGGAGGCGTGTTTTATAGTGTGAAGGAAAAGGGATATAGTGCGAGGGAAAAAAGGGTCACGGAAACAGAGTTTAATAGGAAAATGGAGATAGAGGCGAAGATGGCGGAGGATAAGGAGAGAGAGGAGAAGAGATTGGAGAGTGAGAGGGTGAGGGGGGAGAGGAAGGTAGAGAAGGTGCTGGAGAAGGAGGTTAGGAAGGTGAAGAGTCAGGGGGCGGTGAGGAGACCGGTGGCGAAGAGGCAGGGGAGGGGGTTTTAGATGGGCGTTGATGGGTGTTGGTGACAAAAGATGGATGGTTGGTTGGTTGAAAGGTTTATATTTTCCCGGTGGTGGTGGCGAATATCTATGGAGTGAGTAACTAGTATATATATAATGTGATACCAGAGCGATTCCATCATTCAGATGAATGCTCATCTTTTTCGAGATATTCTAAACAGTAAGTAAATAAATAAAGAAATAAGTGTTATGAAGAAATTGCAGTAGTATATGCAAGTTCAGAAATACTGTACCAAGTTCTAGAAAACTATCATCTTTAATATTTCAAATTATTTCTTTTGTGATTCTTGCTGTATGGGGGGAGGGGGTGTTGAGCACTGTTACTGTTGTTGTTTTCTGGTGTTGAAGTGCGGCAGTCTGTTGTTTTGGGATACATGAATGGGATGGCTAGAGGAATCTTCGGTCGTTGAGTAGTGGAAAGTAAGTGGTTTTGAATGATTCATCTTTGGAACTCTGCTGGTACACAGTGTATTAGTATTGGTATCTTTTGGAATTGCTTTCCTTTTCAGGCAATGATTTTATCCGTAAAGTAGAACGTGGTGGTTTCTTGGACAAAAGATAATGGATTAGTATTTAGATTTGGAATTGTGTGTTTTTGCTTCGTAACCAATTTGGTATTGGATTGGCAAGATATAGTGATTCAGATGTTCTTTTTCGGGGTATAGAAGTGTGGAATGTTTTCTGTATTGGGTATGGAGTAGTACTCGGATCTATGATAGGGTTTATATGAGCAGATTTTATATATCATCCTATGTGTATGGAGGTATAGTAGCAGTAGTAGTAAAATCATACTTGATTGGGTCTATCTCATTTGGAGGTATATGTGTCCAGAGAGGTGGGAGAAAAGGGAAACATACAGCTAGGCACATGTATGAGGTTAATCAAAAATTCAAAATGTGGATAGGGATATTAAAAGCTCTTGAGTAGAGGAGAAGAGCTTGTGAAAGAGGTTTCAAGACTGTTATGGGAATTCGTACAAGAGTCATTGAATCCAAGTGTGTTGCTGAGGCAATCTTTCATTGCTTGTACAAATTCATGCGCTGTTTTCGTGAGTTGCTGTTTTTGAGGTCTTGAAATTATGGTTTGAAATTAATGTTGGGGCTGGGAGGGATGGAGTGAATGGTATTGCCTTGAGTTCTATTTACAGTGTTGAGGAAGCGGGTAAGGATGTATCCACCTGCATAGTGGCCATATCATCATTTTTCAAGTTTCGAAAGGGTTCCATCATAGATATATTATATATTTCAAAGATTATTAAAAAGACTATCAAAAGAGTATTATTATCTTGCTAAGAATTTCGTCCTTCTCATCGCGAAATAAATTGGGATTAGGGTTAGACCAATAACCAGCAAGTACCCGTATGGCTTCCATTCGAACGGACTTTCCGTATCTACTAGATCATCATCCTCTATGGGGTCCGGCAAGCGAGCCGCTTTGAGGTCTTTTGGAAGTTTTGGTGCTATCTCTATTCCACTCCTGATATTCCCGGTGGTGTCTTTTTCTTCGGCGATATGAGATATCTCCAGCCAGGATCCAAGCTTCTCTTTAGAGGCAAGTTCTTTTCCGGTGTCCTCGTTGATTGTTGTGGCTTTCCATATTAGTGGAAATGATATTCCCATCTCCTCTACAGTACGTGGCACCACTCCAGTGACACGAATAGGCCCTTCTCCATCATGTCCATCGGAATATACGTCGTTGCATTCTCTGAATCCTCTTTCCCAGTACATTCTGGCTCTTTTCACACCTCGATTGAAGAACCTCGTGCTACAACCTACGCGTTTGGAGCATGTGCAATCTTTGAAGTTCCATAACATCGCCTTCAAGAAGCTTATGACCTCGGGATCTTCCTTGCAGGGTACTGTTGACTCTTTAAATTCTTTAAAACAATCTTCTGCTATCTCCAGTCCCAACTTTTCAATATCGTCTTCAGATGTCCATGGCGCGTAGAGCTGCAGAAGTTGGATCTGTCTGGATCTCTTTGCCATGGCAGATTTTAGAAAGATCTTGAACTTGTCCCAATCCTCACTCGTAGTGGCCTTGCTGAGGTTACTAGGAGGCCCAGATTTACTGTTCCAACAGTGGTAGTGTTCGTATGGTTCTCTCAGCACATCTGCATACTGCTTTCTTGTGACCCACTTCGACATCTTCATTTCCGTAGTCCTCTTATGGTAGAGGGATACAGCAACCAAAGGATTGATATAACACTGATCAATAGAGAGCGGCAAAGAAGATACCTCATCCAATGCACCCTTCGAAGGCCACCTAAAGTCCCTAAATTCTACTACTACATTGGTGCTGGAAAACTCTTGTTTCTTCACACGGATCTTAAATACGAATTCCGCCAGCCCACCCTTCTGATCTAGTACCTCCACACGAGCATCGTCTTCCAGTAACCTTCTAACTGCAGCTACGAATCCGTTCCCTGGAGGTGCTCTAATATCCCATTGTACATGGTCCTCCGACTTGAATCCGTATATGCAATCGGCTGCGCGTGCACCTATGAGAAAAGCATCATATTTAATCATAAGCTCGTACAGCTGATCAGAACCTAGAGGTATCTGGGCAGCCTCGATAGTCAAGTTGTTCTTGCCGCCTGCTAGGACGCCGTCTCCAACATAGCTGTCCTTGTACCTTTCTATAGTCTCGTGCATCTCCGCAAGTCGTTGATCACCTGGTTCATCACTCATCATCCATAGATTAAATATCCTTTGACTCTCATCCTCAATTGGGCAAAAAAGTGCTGTGGCCATTTTGTACTTCTTCTATGTATTGTATTTCCGGGCAGCCTAGTGTTTATTGTACGATAGCTACTGGACTTGAACAAAATTCAAAGAATTGGCTTTCCTCTGATATACATATGCAGCAGTACTTCTTCTTCTTCGAGCATTGGTAAATTATCTGACTATTTTCCTTTAGAAACAGCATAATTTAAAGTAGAACTCTTCTTTGTTACTGGTTTCCCGTGGTAAGTCGCTATGTATAGTAGATAGATCTAAATATACCTTCTGCTTTATCTCCATAACATTACAGCACAGTTAATTTAGTAGTATCCATTTTTACTATCTCTTTTGTTGTTTTGACTTATTGCTAAGTGTGGGTGAATAAATAGAAAGTAAAAATAAACTGGGACGTCGTCGCTTTCCAGCTCCCCTCAATGAAAACCAAAAATAAAAACAGAAACAAAATTGAAAAGGGTCAAAGAGGAATTCTAATTAAAACACAAGGAAAAAATTAAGATGAAAATAAGAACTTGAATCAATCAACCCATAATTCCAATTCCAAATCCCATTTACAGAATTAGAAAAAAGAAGAATCAAAATCCCCGTCCCGGCTACCCCCCAAAAACGACGAACAAAACAGCAGAAAATCAGTGAGAGAGACTCCACGATTTCATCGATGGGATCTGATCCAGATGAATCATTGTATCTCTATTTGAATTTACCCTTTTCATTTTGCTCAAGAGCTTGATGATGGCCAGCTATAATAACCCGTCATCGAAGCACGAAGCACGGATATGTGTATGTCTATGTTTAACTGGACTCGAGTCTTAGCAGTAGAGCAAATTGCACGTATTCCCTCTAATCACTCCGTCATACTTAATGGTGTCTTGTGTTTGGTTGTGTTTGAGGGGTATTTGGTTGTGTAAGTTATGGATGGGGGCGTGGGGTAAGTGAAGTGTGTGAAGTGCACGTGGACGGGCGAGGGCGGGAGAGGGGTGAGTATACACTACAAGTGAGATATGCACGACTTGCTTGCAGCAGGAATGGATATTGGAATCATGAACAGTTCTTCACTCAGAGCATATCATCCCGACTCTCATTAGAAAAGATAAGTTGAACATCATCAACTATATACAACAACTCCACTTTCATCTCATGTATAATCGATCTTGGTATGAAGGTATTGTTGCATATCTTCCGCTGTCGCTGGCGACGAGCAAGAAGCAAGAAGCACTAGATGCACCAACTTCACTTTTATCTAATATACAATCGATGGATATAGGGAGGTGTTTTGTTGCATATCTTAAGCTCGCCGACGACGGCGACAGGCAAGAAGAACTATTTAAGGTACCAGACTCCACGGTCGTTGACAGCGGGTCGTCAACGGCGACCACTGATTTATGAACTTAACGGCTGTTGTCGTCGACCGCAGCACCCATTACCTCAACGCCACCGACGACGGACGATGGACGACGACCAACGACCAACGACGTTAATCTCTAACATTTATGAGCTGCAGCCAACATCGGCGACGACAGGACTAGCAATTGCTTTTTAGCTTGCTCGCTGGAAATAGATAACTATTTGTATTTACCTGTCTTAATATTGTCGTCGTCGACGACAACAGCCTGGCCACTTCATCCCTCATCAAGCAGTCATAGATAGATATACAACAAACCAACACGTATTCTGGTATTCGTCTCCTGTAGCGTTCTACTTCGTAGTTGTAGAATTGGTAGGAACCATCTAGACATAGTTGGATTTAGTTTTGATTACTAACTTTGGGGCAACTGAGTATTGATTGTTGATTCTTGGTGCGATTAGTTGGTGAGGGTCTGGGGCAATAACGTATTGTAGAGGTATTGTTTTTGGAAATGTGCTCTTCTATTATACTATCGCTGTTGATAATATCCGGAGTACTTCTATATGCTCCTGATTGGCTTAATCATGCTATATTACTGGTGAAATACCCACATATGTTATTATTGTCTCTGCTACTGCATAAAACTATCCTCTTCTTGGATGCTTTTAAACTCCAATCCGCCACCCAAACCTCAAAATCAAACTTCTTGACTTCTCATCCTCACTCTACACGGATAATGAGCATTCGGATGCGCCGCCCCCTCTTCAATCTGATACGCCCTCTCCCCCCTATAAGTCAACGGACCCCATCTCTTATTCCCCCCATCCCACTCCTCATACGCATCATCCACCACAAACTCCCTTACCGTACAGGCCAACAAAACCCTTAATTCCGTCATCACCAATCCTTGCGCAATACAATTCCTAGGACCATTTTCAAAAGGTCTCCACGCCCCTTTCATCGGATACAACTCATGATCCTGATCCACCAACCATCTTTCAGGAAGGAATTCTTCCGCTCTTACCCAGTACTTTGGTGCGCGATGTAATCCTACATGATCTATTATGCAAACTGCGTTGTTTGTAGGACATGCTGTTCCTTCATCATCATGGAGCACTACACCCTTTGAACCCTGTCTAGAACTACCAGCTGGTGGGAAAAGCCTCAGCGTTTCTTTAATAATAGCTGTTGTATAAGGCAAATCATTTGCCAAATGAGGATTTTCACATAAAATCTTATTCGCACCATCAATATCCTTCCCAAACACAAAATCATGTTCTTCAATAACTTTTCTCAACGCCTCACTATTTTTCGATAATAAATGAAACATATAACAAATCGTACTACTAGTAGAATCATGACCCGCAAACACAAATAAACGAATTTGTCGAATAGCAAATGCTTTAAAAGCCGGATCTAATGCTTCAGGTTTGATTTCTGAATCTGGGGTAATGTGGGCTTGGAGAATGAGATCGACGACCGCTTTGCTGCGTGTGTTGTTGACATCGGCTTTGTATTCTGAGTAAAGTCGATCTAGTTCTGCGCTGATGTATGCATCCATTTTGCGACCGTTGGACCATTCCATGTATAATCGTGCTATGTTGAGGGAGCTGAAGGGGTTATATACGGCGCTGGGTTCGTGCCAGCGGATTTGGCTGATCATGCAGTCTGCGAGGATGTTATATCCCTGTTGGGCATGGAGCTCGGTGTTTCTTTGAAGTTTTAGTAAGTTCGTCGGAGAGCCGAGATGAATTAAATCCGGGTGGATAATAGGAGATGAGATGAATGAGGAGAAAACATACAGAATAGTCTTCCCAATCATATCCATAGTAAAACGAAGCGTCGTAGTATCCAAATAAAACATATCCTTCATCTCCGCATGTTTCCTCAACGTCTCTCTATAAACCCCAATTTCCTTCACCATACCCGGAATCAGTTTCAAGAAATGCTCATTATTAAACCCCTTATTAAACACCACACGCCACGGTTTCCACTCTTCTTCTGGCAAATCAAAGAGATTTGGTCCTCCGGCAATGGGTTTAAAGAATCGTGGAAGAAGATCAGCTTTACGTGCTGAGATAAGCGGGTAAGTTTGCGTAACGGACATGGCAGTAGTGGGTGAGTGAACGCAGATGAGGAGTTCATCCATGATGGGCCATAGATCTAGATAATAGACGCCGGTGGACTCGAAATGGTCGCGGTAGATCTCGCCGAATACGTATTGAACGTGGGCGTCTTTTGGGAGACGTTTAGTCATCTTGCCGAGCAGGAGAAGGTGACCGAAGAAGAAGGAGTGGCCTGGTGCAATGGGCTAATTCTATGGTTAATTTTGGTTATTTGTGAAGGGATGGAGGAATTCACGCAGCCTTGTTTTCGTAAATCTGAGACGAGCTTCCGTGTCGAGTAAAGCTTTTTGAAGAAGTAACCCAGTAGACTGACTCCTACCACCGAGAGGGCTGTAACAATCGGCTTATCCATGTTTGGGAAATTGACTCAATATGTGATTAAATAATTGATAGATCGTGGAAAGATTCGAGATTGGTTTGCTGGAAAGGTTGAGGCTGTATTGAATGATATCCAATGGGAGAAACTCCAAGGCAAAATAAACTCGAGGTTTGAGGGGAACCAACTTTGAGCCAACCTATATTTACTTACGCCGCAGTGAATACCAACTACATCTATACTTCTTTTTGGAAGAAATATTCTTAAAGGACATCATGGTAAATGTTGATATGTACTATACTTTGATATTAGAGTATGAGCATTAGAGGTGTAGATATACGGTACTAATAAGGGTATTGGGTATTTATAATTGATACCCTTGTAGAAAGTCGAAAGGCCGACCCCTCTCCCCACTCAGCGTACAGAGAGGTCGCTTCCAAAACAAACGGAGTATATTTCCTACGGCGTACTTCTTTCTCTGATACGTACGTATCTCATTCGTATAATAATTACCTAGCTAAGTTAATGCCTAGTGGGTATAATGCAAAACACTATCACCGCAGCAGAATATCCAATTTGAAATGCCCACCTCGCATCAATACATTCATCCATGATTGAACACCCCTTTTAAAAAAGTCGATAACACATTAGATTTATCATAGTATTCTCAAGATCCCAAGTGGTGACAAATGGAAAACTTTATTGTACTCACTGGCGGGTGGAAGCTTTTCCTTATACTTTCGAATATACATGAAGAGATCTAATGTGCATTGAGTTTCGTACGACACTCAAGTTAAAGGTTTAATTTTTGATTCTTGTAATAGATCTACTATATAACTAAGAATCAAACATCCAGGGACCAGTATTGAGGCCTGGTGGGCACTAGCGAAAGACACAACTCAATTGCATCGCATCCCCATCCAAATAACCAGTAACCTCATCCAATGCTCCCCACTCTCTTATCCTATTCATACAATTCCACACATACTCTTTCTCGTCCCCCTCCTAACTCCCACTGCCCAACCTACATCCCCTCAAAAACCAAATAATCCCACAACTCATTTGAAAACCTTTCTTTCAAATCAATCAATTCCCATCCCTGCAACTTCCCAATCTCTTTCAACACAGCTCGAAACTCGGGGATTGCTTCTTTGTAGGATACTTCTTTTAGGTATTGTCTTGCTGGCTTGTTGCGGATTTTGACGTTTTCCCTGGAGATGGGGAAGTTGGTTAGTTGGTTGTTGGGTTTTGGGTTGGGATATGTGGGATTTTTGTTACGGGGTGGGATGTGAAAGGAAGGTTAAAACAACCGTTCAAGTGGGAAAAGAAAAACCAAAAAAAGAACTCACCACTCCTTCGCCCAATGCGGTCTCAAATCCAACAACGTCTCCCCCTCCCCCTGCACCACAACCCAACCAGGTCCACA
>JWJB01010257.1:0-18949 GCA_000812895.1 Rutstroemia sydowiana
GAGGTATCTCCTACGACTTAAGCAAACTAAAGACACCCAGAATCGCAATTATGCCAGTCGTCACAAAAGCCGAAATCGGGGAAGAAGCAACACTCGATGAATTCACCAAATTCCTAGAACTACCTCGAGAACGTCGAATTGACATGTGGGATATCGCTTCTACCTGCCCCAACAATATTGTCCTTGATTACCCTTCTCCAATTTGCTTAATTACTCCTCGCTCTAAGTTGCCATCAATACTACACGTGTCAACCGAATCACGACGAGTTGCTCTCCGACATTACAAGTTGGTTAAATTGGATAATTACGATCGAGAACGCCAATTCTATACCAACAGAGCCTACGATACTCTCGTCTATCAGAATGATGAGACTTGTTTCCTGTCCCTGCCTTACTATGACGGCATGAACCTCCCGTATATTGCCCTTGGTGATATCAGAACTGTCAAATTTTGCTTCCCCTACCTGCGTACAATGTTGTCTCAACATAGCAAAGAAATTATCAGCTTGCGCGAGATTTATGTGAACAAAATGGGTCCAAATGTTATAAAGGAAGGAGAAGAGACTATTCGAAGATTTTTCGAGTTTGGGTGTCCGCGCAGAATGGGGAAGCTAGACTCCGAAGGAAAGCCACTCAATTGGCCAAAATTAACATTTGTTACTGCAGAAGACCTTGGAGGTTCGGCAAGTAGCTTTGGCTGGGAAATCGCCGCACCATCAGACACACCGGATGCAGCAAACCCATCGGCACGTTGATTACATTTTCTGGGACTTCCACGTCGTGAGAGATATTGAAGTTCTAGGGACCGGTCATCACGCTTGCACGATTCGCCTTCTTCTTTTCAGGAATATCAGTTGCGGTCTATCTCTTGTTGTGGGAATATTTGGGAGAAACTTCAATTCGTCTACAAGTTTTGAACGGCTGGGCGGAGGGCCATGGGGGAGAGATTGAATGTATGAGCTAACTGCTGGAGATCTATGCGCTAGCTTGAGCATTAATCTTCTTACGCAGAGGAAGTGCGTTAGGGATCATTTCATATTTTGTTACCTTGGGTCTGGACGGCGGAGATTTGGTTATCTTGATGCGATGGTGGTAAATGACCGGGTTCTAAACAGCAAGACCGCGGTGGTCTACATGGAAATATTGAGGGGAATAATTACTGATGGCATTTCATTTACTTCGTTTCCATACAGGCAGGAGGAGGGGAGACTCTTCTGTCCTTCTTCTTTGTCTCGATAGTTTTCAATCTACTCAATAAAATCACTCAAACTTGTTATCCAGAACGTGCGTATTTGAAAGTTATAATTATAACTGCCTAACGGTAAGATTACATGGTTCAAGGTATCAAATTCATATTACACAGCGCGAGATCCCGAGTTTATATCCATGAACCATGGTTCCTGTAGATACAGACAAGTTGAAGATCTCCGTACATAATCTCACATTACACATTCAACAAATTACGAATCTATATGCATAAGATACGGTTTCAGGATATTTGGCTTACTTGAAGATCCTTACCCATGATCCTGACCTGATCTTAGGGAATGAAGTCTACATAAAGAAGGGCAATTTTTGCACATGATAAATAGTTAAATTAATGTCAATCGAGTTGATATCTTCCCCTAAAAAAGTGACACCTGCCCCGTCATTAAATTCTTCCCACCTACACTCCTGGGCTTACCGGCAGTTCTCGTACAAGCACATCCATTGAGGAACCGACTCTCACTGCTGTTACTGGCAATCTTGGTGGGTATCGCAGGTAGTGCACGCCACTGAGATTTGATGATAAGGCCAGAGATGGACATCATATATCTCACTTCCAGCTTACCTTCAGCCTCCCCCATAAAACGAAACTTGTACTGCAACCGGAAGAGCTTTATGCAGTCAAACTATGCCGCTCTCACAGCCTTGCGAAGATACATTTACAGTGCCAGAAACAGCCTTGTCCAATTGGGTTTTCTGGCTCTCCAATACCACCCAAAGAGTACACTATTCATCTTACTTATGCTAAGCTTACCCAAGGCCTCAATCTAAGTAAATTTATCGCCGCTACCGTTTATAAGAGTAAGGCTTTTGTATTATTAGTTACTGCTGAATGATAAATGATTGGCAATTCAATTCACTTGATATCTATGAGTCTATACTTCAGACAGCAGTGTAGGAATCATACCATAGCACCAGTTGACCAGGACTGTGACTATATTGAATAGGACAATACCTCTATACTTGAGGTCTAATCCATTACCATAAATACCCCAAATTCTCCTCTCTTTCACTTCCCCTTCCCCTCCTACTACTTTCCAACAACCCTATCTACATGTTCCCCCCCCTCTCGAGTTTACGAGAAATTCAGCCTTATGAACGAAACAAAGACCACGATCACCATTTCATCTTTACATCAATCGAACGAGAGAGAATAGACTTACGTAAGTTCCATTCCCCAAATTATCTGCAGAGCCGTCCTTTCTTGTACAAGAGATTTCATTTAGAAGCTATAAATTTCCGTGCTTCTTGCAAATATACTGATCCTTTCTCCACCAGAACCCAACACCTTTACCACAGATTCGGATAATCCGAATCAAGATGCTTACCTCTTTCACCTCATCCACAACCTCTTCTCCCACCCCGACATTCACCTGTTTCCCTGATCTAGCTCTCGAGCTCCGCCTCAAGATATGGGGACTCGCCGCTCACCAGCTCAATTACATCAAACTCCGATTCGCAGATAATTGTGCAGAGGAATCAATCGAACGACCTACGGATAAGCTGGTTCCTATTAAAGCTATCTACAAAGTTCCATCTGTCCTACACGTCAATCGAGAATCTCGTGATGAGGCGAAGAGGTTTTATCAACTGGCTTATGAGAAACAACTTGATCATAAGCCTATTTGGTATAATCCTGATGTTGATGTTTTGATTTTTCAGGGTAGGCCTTATACTACCGAAGGCATTCAGACATTAATGGCTTTTGTGTTCGGGAAAATGATCAATATCCAGAATATATGGATCATGGGTGATCAGCTCAATCGTTTGAGGGACAATCCCGACTATTATATGAAATGCTACCTTCAGACTCCAATCAAGAGTTTAATTGTGGCAGGAACTTGTTATCAATGGGTACTTATGGAGTTTGAGTATGTGCTTGCATGCTTGCATAAATTCTGTCCTGTCAAACGTGTAGTTCTTCAAGGGGATAAGAACCGTATCGCTTATTCGGCCGACGATCCCATCCCAAGCGACCCTCCAAGTTTCAAAGGAGAATTAGATGAGGATGCAGAACCTATATATGGTGTAGAGAAGACAATCTTTGCTACAATCACGGACTGTTTCAGGGAGTATACTCTCAAGGGGAATCGCAAAAAAGGGGATGTTCAAACGGAGATTTTATTCTTGTCTTCTGATGAGACCATGTTTGAGGGAGTAAGTATATCTTCCTTGTGGGATGTTAGATGGATTACTGATATATGATAGGAATATCTTGATCCTACGATGAATGCTTCATCAAGAGATAAAATTACGACCGAAGATGTTACCATCAAGAACACTACCCCCAAAACCAGCGCCAGATCTGGCCAGCAGTTAGCATGGATACTAATCCAAGTGGGTCTGGTTTTGACAATTTCTCTGGCGGTGAGAAAGATGATTAAAGCCTAATTTCGCACCTCTATTAAGGCAATTTGGATACGGTGGCTAAAACGGTAATCGGGTATTAATCGATAGGATATATTGGGATGGCAATTAGGGATTTCATAGCTCTTGATTTTACAATGCACGCTGACTTCAGATATTAAAATCATAAATGAAAGTGCATGGAACATCTGAAGACTGGCGATTTGCATAACTACGCTTCCACTAAAGAATCAGATGAAACTCAACTTGTGAATAACGGTTTGGAGGAATAGTAGGTTGAGCAATAAGTTGGAAGCATCAGGGCCGGAATATCACTCTTCCCCGCAATTGACTCACCTCCAAACCATGCAACTACACCTCTCACAACCAGTATTAGAAACATTATTCCATTCTTACGTAAAAGACTGGAACAGTACATATAGTCAGAACATGCTGGGACTCTATAACCACCAAGTAGCATCATACCTGCTCTTCAAGATGCCAGATGCCGCATACCAGATTTCATGAGTTTCTTTTTACTGATGAGGTTTCTATGTAGATAGCTTTCTATGTAGATAGTCTGTTAAACATCCAATCGTAAACTACCTACCTTCTCCTGGAAGGCATCTTGATATTATACTTCAACGACTCGTCAAACAAACATTCAAGGAATAGAAGTATGATATCCAGTCGGGTCCTAAATAAAAGTTAGCCATACAAGTATCGAATTACACCGACGGAAAATAACTTACTGTGGTTCGTAATCACAATAGAACATGTGTGATATATCCGCAAATTTAGCAACCCTCACCTCCGGCGGCGGTGCAGTAAGCAGTTCCTTACTAAACTTAGTATCTCTCCTCAACCTATTAAAGATCCCCTTAATCTCCTCATCCGACCAAATCTCCTTGAACTTGCCCAACCACGACGCTGTCCGCTCCAACAAAACCAATCTTTTCATACCCCCGAAGATCTTTCCCACCTTAATCATCTCACCCTGTTCACTAACCCCACTTCCCAGGCCCTTAATCATGGAAACCACATTTTGAACCCCCTCAAGCATCTTACACAAATTCTGATCCTGGGATAGCGAAAGTAGATGATCGACAGTACGGCTACCAACCATAACTAAATAATCTCTTTCAGAGTTGAAATACACTGGATTCCGAAGTCCCCTTTCAAACAAGAGTTTGTATTTCCTGAGAGCTTCGTAACGGGAGCAGCGACATACGTGCAGGATAGCGGGGGGCTTGGTGCTGGCGTTAAAGACCGGATCATTCTCTGGATCAATGCAGGCTACGCGTACGAGTCGCGGGAAGTCGGCTACGAGAGACCAGATTTCCAGTTTGATTTCTGGAGGAAATTTGCAGAAGTATCCAAAGGCATGTTGAGATTTCCATTTCTCGAAAAGGAATTCGTTCTGGTTCATTGAAGGCTCGAATGGATCGTATTCTTGGGCAGGAAGTTCTTTAGAGAAGGGCTCAAAGCGCAGTCCTAGGAATTGTTTCTTTGCAAATTGTTAGCTTTCAAGTTCATTGTTCGAAGGGATTGTATTTCAATTTCGAGTGAACAAAGACTTGTAAATGTTTGAAAGAGGTTTCTAGAAACTTACTGCAAGTTCCGATTCTGGATCCATCGCTGATGCCTATCGCCGCAGCGACAGGACAATTATTTCTTGAGAGCTTGTCTTTTTTATGAAGTTGTCGAGGTATCTTTGTTTCTTGGATCTTGAAATAAGCAAGGCGTTCTGCCGCCTCGGTCGACGGTCGTGTTCCCACCGCCTTAGTTCAGTCAGCCTTGCCGCCGGGCTGCGAAAGTGAAAAGGGGCGTAGGAAATCAATGGAACGGTGGACAACTCTTTTGAGATCGTTGTGTCAAACCCAAGCAATAAATTCACGATATTGTATTTCGTAAATATCTTGCAATTTATACATGATGCAAGAAATTCGGGTAGAGATATATCAACTTTTGTTACCATACTAACTGCTATACTAGGTGCCGTACACTTGTGCCTAGATAATCCAGAGATTCATGTGAACAGAGTGGCTAGAATTCTGGTACGATGGTAATATCATCTTGGAAATTGCGAACCTTATGGCGCAGTATATAAGTGAATATTCTTGTGTGTATAGACTCAGTGAATAGCAGCCAAATCACAAAGTGTCGGTTCTCGTATTTTATTAACAAATATAAATTTTATCAAGATTCAAAACATCATCATCATCACATAAGGTCTATCAACTTTTGCACGTGATTATCATGTGTCAACCATATAGAGAAGTAATGAAAATGAAATGGCGCCTCGAGACTAGGGTTGTAAGCCCCGGCTTGGCACGGCCCCGGCGGCTCATAATATGGCAGTGAAGTCACCGGCGGTAGGATGGGTTTATTATTAATAGTTATCAATAGAGAGGGAGATCTCAATTCCTATCTGTCCATTTAATAATGGCTAGAGGACCAAATTCCCGGCCGGGAAGCCCAACGGCATGGAAGTAGCAATCACTTCCAAGTTCTGACCATAACAATATGCTTCTTGGTAGAGACTGCCTAGGTCCGAATTTTCTCCTACTTCAAGCTTATGAATTTACACAATTAGCTCACGATTGTACACATCCCTTTTTCCATAACTCCACCCTTCCCCCTTTCGCATTCCCCTTGTCTTCATCCTCATTTTCATCTACACCTTTGTATTCTGCTATAAATCCACATTCAATTTCATTTACACTACCACTATTCTATTTATTCCATAGAATCATGGCCTTGAATGGAAGGCGGGTGGGTCAAGGTGTTGTACTGAATTGGAATTGCAACTCTGGGTTCTCTTTTCCTGGTCATACAAAGAGTGACCCTAACATTACTGTAAGTTTCAATCCAAGTTTCAGCAACTCCTCCACAGACTTCATTAAGTCTCACTCTGTTCACGATCATTTCACTTGTATTAACGGGATTTTACAATAGAATATTATTATGAGAACGCGTGTACTGTACAATTGAAAATTTAAATATCCGCATATGGATTCCTTTCCTCCGTGCATTATCAACCACTCATTAATATCATTCCTCATTTGCCATCGCAATGAAAACCACCATCAGCACTAATAAGCAAATGTCCCAAATTACAGCCCAACATGCACAATATCCCCCCAGCAAGCTTATATAAACAGCTACTTCTTATGCTCCACATTAGCCAATGCTTTTATCCTAGATGAACGACGCGGCTCTACATTCTCCGGTGGGTCCGGAATGGCTGGTGGGGTTGAATCCGCCGATTGCCCCTTGTTTCTCTTTGGCTGCCATCTAGTTCTAGTCTCAAGCTTTTTAGCTCGAAGCTCAAGCTGCAAGGCCACTTTCTCGTCCCTAATCTTCTTGGTCTTATTGAATCTTTGTTTCCACAAGGACTCTTCCAAACAATATCCCTAAAACCTCAGTCAGCCATATTATATATCATTCTGAAGAAATTAGTACTTACAGCACTCCTCATTTCATGCGCACGGAGGAATGTCGTGTTTGGCACAGGCAAACTCCTCGACCGATAATTCCTGGTAACGTCATGCATAGCACTATCCATGACTGCGTCGCCAAAACGGCCTCTGTACCGGATGAAAGAAAGGTTTTCGACCCCTGGAATGTCTGCCAAATCTAAGTCGCCGGGGCGACAAACCGTTGTGAAAATCACATTTTTCAAATCGGGCAGCGTCCTTGCCCACCGATTAAGCCAAAAGATCTTTGGATTAGGCCACTCTCTCCGAATCCGAGCACCACCATCCAAGAGACATGTCAGGGCGTTTGTATTTTCAAAAACGGCTACATCCACGTTTGGATTAAACCATAATTGCCGATCGTAAAGCTGATCCCCGAAGCTCAAGGTATAAAACTCCGAAGCACACAAGCGCGCTTCATGGCATACCTGAAGTAACGCAGGAACAGTGTAGCTGGCAGCTACACGGTAAACGTTGAGTGGGAGGTTGCCGTTGAATAGTTTCTGTCTACGGATTTTGAACAATGTTCTTGAAGTCACCGTTGTATCGATCTTTCGGCGTTGGATTTGCTTGATGTCGAACCAGATCTTATTGGGTTCAGACATTGCATGCTTGTAGATCATGAGTCTGAGCTCAGCAGGGAGTTCCTTGAATCTAGGAAACGTTGGTGATATGACCCTCTGGCTAGACATGTTGACTTGTGTCGACGTTGGGGTATTTGGTTTGGTCATCGGTGGACGATGGATTGTTCGATGTTGATAGATGAAATAACTTGATGGTTGCGCTTTGAATTATTTGGTGTTCAATGAGTGAAAGAAAGTTGAAATGGAAGTTGGTTTTAGAGTAGGAAAGATGTTTTTTGGGGGGAATTGTGGGAGCTTATATACTTGTGCTGGCTGGAATAGCAGTAGTTGGATATTAACGATTCGTATGGCGGAACTGACTGTAAAGCGATACCGCATAGTTCCCCGCAGTAGAAATCTATGAACGTAATACAACCAAAACGGCATTCGTACTGCCTTCCTCCTGGACCATACTAGGCCCATTGACTGCAGCTCCGGTCCCACAAGAAGTACTCGCAACGACCAATAATAGAAGCTTTCAAGACCATGTTGAATAAGGTAACTGTGGTGAGTATGGTAACTGTAGGAGACGTATGAAGTTCAATGGGTGTTGAAATCATAGTGGTTGTCGGAACCGTAGTGGGTGCGGTAATTGAGTGATTACTGCTATTGTATATGGTTGTTGATGACCTTTCTATGGACCTATGAATTATCACATCCAAGTACGGCCAGCTGAGTACGGCAAGATGATGATCCCAAAACCTATATATACCGTCCTTCCATCGCAAAGTCCAGTCTCTGGTAAAGTCTCTTCATCACATCAAGAACTTCTACATCCATTGTACATACCACTTCTACATCCATTGCACATACCACATCACAACCAAACATCAGCAACTATCAAGAACTATCAAGAACTTTCAAACAAATCTCCTACACACGCACAAATGGCATCATACTTGGGAAAAGTTTTCGATTTCCTTCCCACGTGGAGTGGAATTTCCAAGATTTTCAATTTCCTTCCTAGCTGGAGCGGAGTTATGCAAACTTTAATTGCCTTGGGGCCCTTCTTCATGTTTTGTGCCATGGCCATGAGCATTTACGTCTACGACACAGTAGAGCGCCGAGAATTTCAGCGAGAAATGAAGCGCGAAGCACGACATTTTAAGCGTAATATGAAGCTAGAAGAGCGGCAGCATGAGGTCAACGAGCGCCAGCATCGGCTTCTAAGGGCGCAACTACAGCGGCAAGAAATCTATGAACATGAACTTCAAATACAGAGAATGGCACAAGGTCATGAGGCTGCGATGAGAAATGCGGATAGGAAACATGAGTTTAAGATGAAGCAGGAAGATGAGAAGAGATTGAGGAGGGAGAGATATATGACGGGGTTCTTTAATGGGAATTCGGATTCTGGGGCGGAGGATTGAGAAGGTTGTGGCTATTTGTTACTATCGGGTATTCTGTATGTGTCGGTTCTTCTACGGCATCAGAACACGGAGCATTCAATTCAGGGTTGGAAAAACATGAGGTCAGGATGAAGCAGAAAGATGATAGAAGAGAGAAAACCGAGCGAGACGCACAATGGGTATGTTTGGAGAAGATCTGGCAGGGTTCTGAGAAGGTTGTAAATATGGGTTACTATGGAGGTGTCTCGTATGTGCTGGTTCCTGTATGAAATGAAGTTGTTGAGCTCTCCAATCAATTTCGAGAGGCTCAGGTCGGGTCATAGGATGGAGGATTTTCAATTAAAATAGATCATTAATCAATGCTGTTTCCTACCCATTATCTGCTTATTTCCATGTAATATCTGGATTCATATATCGAAATGCTTAAGAGATACGATTCATAATGTATGTCAAGATGCTGGAACTTTCGCTGGCTCGGCAGTGCAAAATGCAAGCGTGATTGTCCCCGTAACTGAAGGCCTGCTTTTCTAAATAGTGGACTCATATGATATTAGCGGCACAATTTTTATTAAATTAAGGATTAGAAGGGGCAATAAGAGTGGAAGAATGAGGTTGGCTCCCTCCCTAGTACGGCTAGTAGCACGTCTTAAACGCATACTTATCTTTTTGTTCGGAGGAGACTGAAAGGGCTATAAGGTGGATTTATATAGGGATACCCACTGATTGTCAAGATATCATCCATGTTTGATAATCGGAAGTGAACCATAAACTTGTTATTTGTGTATCGTTTGCCTGTGAAGTGATTGCATTTGACAAATATGAAGCCTATCAGTATGTATTGATACAGTATCTTCTAACAAACGTACTCTATTGCCTCTTGGGCAAATATAAAAGCAGGCCCAACTAGTCATTGAACTACGAATACTAAGTAAACGTCTTGCTTTAGCAAATGATAGATGACCATGTGTCAATGTGCTAAATAGAATTCATTGCAGCGGCATTCTCGTGCATGGAATCATCTTCTTGACCCTTTCCTTCACGTTTCTTGTAAACTAGAAGGATTGAAACGAAGAGGTATATACATGTGGGGGGAGAGCTTTGAGGTCTGCTCCTTAAATCACTCCAAAATGACCCATTCAATTACACCTTCTGTAAGGACACATAGGATAAGGCAATATATTTCACTGGCTCTGATTCATGGAACTGAAAGAGAAGGAACGCTTCGATACACTCCTATCCAGATCGACTTTCTACCCAGTACAAGCACTTGTGCGAATGTGCCATTACATGCATCTATGATCTCAAATCAAGGATGGCTCATTACTGTTCTGCCAGTGTAACTGTATTAGATTAAACTAGTCGACCTAATTATCGCAATTTGGCGACAAGCTGAAACAAGTTTGAGAAGACAAGAATACATCTATGTGAATACAGTCACATTTTAACTTCCTGAGGTAAACCACCAATCTTGAATACCAAATCTCTGGCCCAAACGATCGTTCCCATCCTCCGAAGCCTTAGCAGTCTCTCTGTAACACTATCAATGCTAGCATAATTCCCACCTCTCCCTGTAAACTCCTATCTTCCCATTTAGAAACTCGACGTTGTATAATACAATCGTGTATGTTATCCACATGGCCACTGAGGCAACCCTTCAAGCCCCCAAGAAGCTCAAATCAACCGTGTCTCGGATGACACTCGATCTGGGTGGATCCTCATGTCTTCTCTCAAACTCAAACTCCGTTACGAAGAATATTTCCGGAATATTCAACACCAATGTATGCCGCTTTATAAAGTCTGCAGCGGTTTGCTTCGGAGCCCAGTTGAAGAAATAATTCGGGTCCACGTTCGCCTGAAGCGGGCCTTGACACTCACCCAAAATGTAGAGTTTTCTTACTTGCGCTACATACACACCACTGAGAGCAAGTTCCAATTGGAGCAAGCTTGTAAGTACATACTCAGAATTCGTGATATATGCAATAGATTGAAGGCCCTTCGTATCGACTTGAAAGACGACAGGAGCAGGTAAACAATGTTCGAAAACAGTTTTCGCGGTGTCGGTGGTGAAGAGAAGGGTATCCACGAGTGGGTCAAGAAAAAGAGGACAGTTTAGGTCTTTTTTAAAAGGTTGGGTATAAAAGCTCTTAGCGATGGCTCGGGATTCGTGGCATGTGTGAAGCAATGTTGGAAATTCGAATTCGAAGGCCAAATAATCTTCAATGGCCCAATGGGCATCTTGGGCCGGGTCGTAAATTGTCCTATCATAATGATACCTCAAGTTGCGAGGGCATGAATATGAAAGATCCCACCCAGGTCTACGTGTTCGCCATACTTTAACAGTTTGGGGCAACAGTGGAAGGCAACATTCCCAGATCTGACGTTTTAACTCCAAGGCTAGGTCTGCGAATCTTGGGAATGCCCTTGCAGGGGCAACAGGTGTAGGGTTTAATGCTGCCTGAGCTGGTGCTGAGATTTGCCGAGAAGCAGATGAAGTATCATTGTTTCCAGAATCTGATAGGACTGCTACTTCAGTGGAGGTACCGAGGACTTCCGGTTCCTTTAGAGGAGATAATTGGTTGTCGACTTGTTTATTCATTTGGAACTAGCTGCAATTTTTTCGTCAGTTTAAGAATTCTTAGAGCTGATTTAGGTTCGGGTGAGAAGACAAACATACCTAATTGGGTGACTTCTCAATCCTTTATTGTAACTTGAAAGAGTGGTATGTTACAAGACAATTTAAGATTCTTGACTGTTGGACTGCTTTAAGACAAAGGTACATAGGATACAGTCTATATCTTTCAGTTGTGGACGAGCTTAAGACTATGAATCGAGAAATGGTGTCTGCAAGTTTGGATTGTGGAAAGGATTCAAAAGAAGTATCTTGAGGTCAGGTATTGAAAGGAATTGAAAGAAAAAAGATAGGAAAAAGATAGGAAACTACCATTACCACACCAAAAGAAATTAATTCCTATGTAATTTGATAATTGGACTCCTCGACTGTTAATTTTGGTGGCCGGATTCACTTTTATATATATAATTTGATTATTGAGGCGCAGCCAGTACAGTACGAGGCTACAGGCAGTGGTTAAATCTCGGACTGATGGCATACCATATGTATATTGAATTCAGATTCGAGGGAATATCTGGCAAAAACACATGATATAGGATCATATTGACAATACTGAATAATTTCACCACTGTTTGAACATTCAAAGAATCATCCCATGTCCAGAAGTTGTTACCACAGTCAAGAAAAGGTATAACTAGCAAGGAAGTTCACCGAATCCTATCTCTCCTTCCAACAACCATCCTAAATCATAACTACTTCGAGAAGATCAATAGCTCTTATAATTCATATACTTTTATACAAAAGTAATTCTATTCACAGGGCCCTTCCCATCAAAACTGATTAGTACCTTCACAACAAAATGGAACTCAATAATTCAATCGTTGCCCACCAGGAACAGTCCATCGAGACTTCCGACACCACAACAACTCCTCCATGGGGCTTCCAGCGTCTACCAACGGAGCTGCGTCTTCAAATCTGGGAACTGGCTGCTGCACAACCAAACATCATCAGCATGATAACCCTTAACTCATCGGTGTTCGATTTCATCCTTACACCCCGCTACCTACGTCCGAACGTTATGCCCCGTATTTGCCGGGAATCTCGCGCGTTATACATGCAGAATGCTACGCAGCCTTTCCTTGAGAGATTCGGCAATCCGATGTGGGTCAACTTTGAGGTGGACATCTTCCTTTGCAATCCTATGCAGTATCGGTGGGTCAGAACTTGTTGTGATGTGCAAATGGACGAGATCTTTGCTGCTGGTAATTAGATTTCTCAATTGGCGTGGTGTGGTGTGGTTATCGATTGTATGAGATGTTGCTAACGGACTGGTTTTCTGCAGAGCACACACAGATTGAAGGATTAGATATATCTAAAATCGGCCGTGATAATGTTAAAGAATTGCGGCTATTCCTTATTTTGGGTGCCGTACGAGGCCTTTGAGTAACAGGGAAATGCAGTGGTAGGCCCATTACAGAGAATATATTCAGGGAGGACTTTCATACAGGGTTGCCGTTCACTGGGTTTGATAGAGTCTGAGAATTTGGAGTTCAAATAGGCTTTTGTGGTCATCGGTTGTCGTTCATTAGGAAGGCATAGTTCTGGTGATCTCGCCAAAATGTATCAGTGATAGAATTGCATGCTCCATTCATACATAATAGATGTTATGAAACCTCAATTCTTTGCACTTTGATTATTTTGGGAAATTTTATATCATTCTGGTGTTCAGAATATCATGGAATCAATTCTCAAATTTTCCAAAATGACACTTTGCCTCACGAGTTGACAGGCGTAGATTTTATAAAAAGGTGATTTATCAATACCTTGTAATTAATACTCTAACATTGCTTTATTAGAGAACAAATTGGAGGTCATAGTCAGGTGGGAAGTAAAGAACATCACAATGTACCATGACTAGCGGAAGCAATCTAAGCAAGCATCATCAAATTGTTATCCCACAGATCACAAGAACCAATCCCGAAGTCCAAAAACCTGCTGTTTCCTCATTCATTGCGATATCCCGATAAGTTTGACTTACAAATCCAGTTTTGGTTTGCCTAACAAGCAGTCGATCCACCCTGACCAATTTCCATGGAGAATTCTTTATTTACCCTAATTGTATTTGACCCACCAGCTACTTCCCATAAGGTCGTAGGATTTTCATTCCCATCAGTAGTGGCACTGACGCCTGTCGTAATGTCAGATGTTAGGCCAGAGGAAATATTCCTTCGAGGCCCGGTGTGGCTTCGCGCGACATTTGGATCAAAATCTTGTCTGCGTGATAAACGAGGAACAATACTATTTCTATGTCCAAACCAACGCCGCGGAAGGTTTCTGATAAGAGGTAGGTTGGCACAGGTTATTGCGAGTGCTGCCTCAAGATACGTCCAAATGCTAGGATGAACCTCAGTGACTAGTATACTCTGGTTAGATCGCAGTTCGGAGTGCTTTTAGGGATGGGTTGGGCTCACAAGCAAAGTCATTGATGTCAATGGTAGCTACTGCAACCACACGAAGAATACTGATGCAGATAACTCTGTAAGCAATAATAACATCAGCCAACTTGGTTTGGAAGGAGCAGAAGAGATATTACAACTCACAAAAAACCACAAAGCATCAAAGCTATCAAAGCTATTTTCCTCCTCATGTTCATCTTCAACTTCCATATCATCGGAATAGGCATACACAGAATAAAAACATCACCCGCGACAGCCAGAACCCCATTTTGAACAACACCGAGAGTTATCAATTGATTACTGAAGCAGTGACCACCCTGGACACTTTTATCCCAGAAGTAATTGACAGGTATACATTCGAAAATAGTGACGAAGAGTGAAGCGATAGTCCACATAAGTGTGTAGATCCAAATTCCCCATGCAACCATTTTGAACTTCCGCGTAGGGAATAGTCGTACATAGAAGAGGATTATGGAAGTTCGGATGCAGAATATTGAGATTGGGAAGGCTTTTTGTGCGATCCATATAGACTAACGTGAGATTAGGACTGTTCAGAACGGGTAACCCCGCGCATTACACTTTTACTTACAAGAAGGAGGGTTTTGATTTCCGGTAGGATAGTATCCGTATGGCTTCCAATACCCAGAACGGTGCCTGTAAAGTAACGTTATCCTGAGACATCCATATACTCAACATATTTCTGATAGTAGCATACCCCAATATTCTAGGGCCGCAAGAAGACACGCGAACGGTAGAGCGATGCACATAATCCAGTCCTCTCTCTGCAGATGCCCGATAGACGTCATCTTCGCGTAGACACGTAAAATTGTGGTGGTGATAGAGAGTACAAGCCCAATCGTGGTCATTGAGTAGATGAAGGCCTTCTTTCCACTCGGGTCCAGCTGATCGAGTTTAATCGTCATAGGGATGAGTGGAAAGCTTTAGGATTGTAAAAGACGAGTTTGGATGACATGTGCCGACTGTTGAAGCTAGCGGCATATTAGGAGTAGAGACTTCTTTGCATAAGGGAGCAGTAAAGGATCGGAAAGCCTTCCTGGGATTCTCGAAATACGATTCTGTGGAAGTTGTTTATCCCCATAATCACTTCTCAATATGCGTTTGACTGTGATAGTGTGAGTTGTTCCGACCATTCATTTTGAGAGATTTTGTTTCTCGATAATGTAGAATAGGATTATTCTTTTTAGAAGGAATGGGAATTTTGTTTTTGATCTGGTGGTCAACACAAATTTCACGTTTAAACAGACTTGCAGACAAAGAAACCTTGCCTTAAATCCAAAATGGGAAAGATGACGATGATAATTCCAAAACCATGGATCTGGAACCACTACTGTAGTTCTCGGAGATATATTGAAAGGGGCATGGAGGGTCTACAAAGAAATTTAACAGAGAACAAAGCTAATTGTTAATTGAGACCATGGAAAAGATGGATTTCGTGAAAGAAATACCCAATTGCGGGGAAATAACCTACGAGACTAATTAAATTTATCCAGTGATCAAACTTATTACCAGCCATAGCCATCAACGCTGGGATTTTGGAGGCTCTACAGTATGTTCATCGTGAAAGTATCTTAAAGCGAAGGATCCCACCACCACAAAAATCTTTAGTTACTAAACTTACACTTAAAATCTTTGACCGATTGTTCCAAGCGTAGAAAAACAAAGGAAAACTTGAGCTCTATTGAACACACCCTCTTGAGTGAGCTGAGCTTTCACCTCAAGGCTTTGCCCTCACCTAAAAGCCTAGTATTTAGCTCACTACCTAAGTGAGTTCTCCCAAATTAAGCTTGTTGGATTCCAAACTACAGAAAATAAGAAGAACGAGAAATTGCCACCGAATAATCACACCTGCTCATCTTAACAAACCACTGTACACTGCATATACTTCCGAGATGATATCTGTATTTGACCTTTCCTTCCATATCCTTGTTAATTAAATTAATCTGCATACAATTCCGACCTAGCCCCAGAGCCGATAACTTCTACCCGAGGAGCCCGCAAGAGCATGGATATATTTTTAGTATTTGGGAACAGTGACCAACCCTGGCACTGCTCGGGACCTATGTGGCGCCATGATATAGGTCACCGTGTGGAATCTGGAGGTGATAAACTAATAGGTCTTCTTAGTCTGCAGGCAGCCTAAAAGTGTCCCGGCCCTGTGTACAGTAAGTTGCCAATACATTCAACTAGCTGGAAGGGCATGATGTCCCGATATCCAGCTCTAAGAAGTTGTTAATCTCGCTACGAGAGTTGGCACCTTCAATCATTGGCTTCTCTGCCCCTAATGTTTATTCCTTCGTAGGCGATCACTTCCTGGATATAAAGTGTCTCAGAATATAATATGGCCACTTGGTGGGCATCCCGAAAGGATGTAACTTGTGAGGCAGTATTTCGCCAACCCGTACGAAATCTACAATGGGACATCTTTGGGCACCCTCGCTACATACACTGCTGCACAGTATTAGTTACCTGCTATTCCATAGCCACTATTCCCTATTCCACCTATCCCTTAACAGCCTCTCGTTATTATCACGTGCCTATCAATCCATTCATCTCTAAATTCAATCTTTAAATCTCATAATCCAAATAATCTTGGTTGTAAGTCTAAAACTTGAATAATTCTAGTTTTGTCTTCATAAATTTTAACTATGTACGGAGCGGGGAACTTGCATTGGAAATACTGGACCGCCGAATCCAAACCGGCTTCACGAGGGTTTTTTCGAGCTTCGAAGTAGAGCGTGGTTTAATTAGTAGGATGCGCGGTAATTGACAAGGGTGTGAATGTGTAGGGTAATGAGATATGTAACAAAGTTCTTCAAGCATAGCTAAATCAACGAGAAACCCTGTGTCGATGGGTGGAAGTGGCTTACGAGTAGAAATGAATTCGAAACTCGCAAACCATCTTGATATGATCTATGAAGTCCATTTGCAAGACCGGCACTTTTATGGAATGCGGGCCAGAAATCAACCGAACATGGCGCTGAATAAGCAACCACCCCTATTTTCACTTTAATAGAACTTCACAGCCTTGAATGAATGGAGGGTTCATGCCGGTATCGTGATACCAAAGGGATTTTGATTTGTACTACGGTTACTATTGTACATTGGTGGACCGATTGACTTGTTATTAGCATGTAAAAAGTAAGTCTTGAATCAGTATGGTAAAGACTTCGGATGAATAACTTGATTTTGGTCACCATACCGGTATTGCGCTAGCGTTTTTCTCAGCCTTTTTCATAACAGTACTTGGAACCCTATATAAATCTCATTCTCGATCTATATACAACCTTCCTCGTTCATCCAAAAAAGAATACACTGCAACCCTCCTTCAGTTTCATAACACATGCAGTAACTTATAAGAGTTCTCGATTCACAAAAAAGCCTCTTCCCTTCTGTAACAACACTCGAGCACCGTCCTTGTCGCAACGCAATCCTCTCCTCTTCCTTGAAAGCTGAAGAAATTCAAGCCTTGTCTTCAACTCTCGTATACACACTGCGAGCTCGGTCATTTTTTTCTACGAAAGCAAATCGTCTGCCGAAGTTACATCATTCCACAGCATACCTGTTCGACTCTTAAAAACGCCTGGTTAAGTTGGAGAGACCAAATCTCAGAAAGCCAACGTAAGTTCAGCGCCCGTCTGATAGAAAAAATGTGCTGAATTGTCAGATACAGAGCATCGATACACTTCATCGTCGATATGTCGAACCCGCTCACCATGAGTTCCGAAACCACTTCACAAGCAGATGCTAAAGATCAAAGTGCCGACAAGCCAATCGGATACAATAGCTGCCCTACCGAGATTAAAGATATGATCTGGGAAGCAACCTTGCCAGGCAGTCGCACCGCGAAGGTCCTAAAGCATGTAAACCAGAAGGGCAAAGTGTCTTCACTACTCACCTTCCCTAAGTTTACATTTATGCGTGGTTCTAAATTCTTTGTCTCTGCGCCTGTAATACAAGCTTTACAAATCTGTCGCGAGTCTCGCATGGTTGCATTAAAGCATTATTCTATCAAATCTGTTGATAAATTGGTTCAACCACTGTATCTCAATCACGACCTCGACATATCCTATTTCCTACAATTTCCAGTGTTTTGTGGATTCATCCACACTGCTCTTAACCACAACTACTCGGGGGCTCGCAACTACGGTGTGCGGAATGTTGCAGTGGATTTTTATTCATATGGTATAGATAATTTCCTAAAACAAAGGAAAGGGGTGAAGGAATTGTTTATGGTTTTTGCGATTGCTGTCGTATTGTTCAGGTCAATAAAGAGAATCATTATCGTTCGCGACCCCTCCGTACCGTCAACATATGAGCAAATCATGAAAGCAGGGGTTCAGCCATATATTGATAGCTACAGACGTTATGTTGCCAACAGACCGCCCCCTGAACATGAATCTGAATCACGCTTGGACAAATTGATGACAGATCCGTCTGATTACAGCAATCCTGAGATCCTACTTCTTAGCAGATCTGAGTATCAGGACTTCAAATGGGTTTAAGCAACATCTTATAGGCAATTTACACCAACGCAGTATATTAGCACAACACCAGTAGGGCTTTCAAACGGCTGCTAAGGACTTTTATGTGGACGAGAGACTAGGTCTGGGATGACTTTACATGATGGAAATATTGAACTCTAGGCGGCGGGATGAGTTAGGCACTGATTTCACTGGGGAAGAGCTTCATGGAGAACATGCTTCGAGAGATAGTTAATATCATATGATTAAGCAACTTATGAGGGAAGTGATTTGTAAAATGATAAAGCATATTAAAATGATCTTTGAACACCATTCCCTAGCCGTGGAGGCTGTCGGCGCCGGCACTTGCACTTAATGCG
>JWJB01010258.1:0-18421 GCA_000812895.1 Rutstroemia sydowiana
ATAGTGGCTGGGACAAGCTTAACACAACGGTCCTCTCGACATCCAATTGTGGCAATCCATCCCTCCGTCAGTTTGGCTTTGGCCCGACGAGCGGTGATGGATTTGGCATCGGTTACATCATCAAGGATGACGGTATAAGTATTTGTGCAAGTAGTAAACACCGACAAACGAAACGTTTCGTAGACGCATTAGAGACCTATCTACTCGAGATTCGGCGAGTATTGAAATCCACTCAACGAAGTGGCAGCAGCCCCAAAGTGAGTCGTGCCCGAGAAGCCAGCGCCAATAGACCGGCAATTTTCAATCGAGTCAAATCTCGGGGCCGAGTAATTAAGGCAGCGGAGCCGAATGCCGGGACTTTGACACCGGTAGAGGATAGTGTTACTGTTAGTGATGACGAGGGACTAGGTGGATGTACGTTGAAAATTTCTTTCTTGTCTCATGATTCTTTATTGCTTATCCTATTTTCATCCTCTTTGCATGTACTCTGTATAGTTTATACTATTCATATGTACAAGAGGCTCTGATGACATCCCATGAATGACACCGAAAAAATATGTATTATGCTATAGCATTTCTTTGGATCTCAACTAATATGCACGTTGAAACAGATGGGTTCTTTGATGCAGGAATGCTGCTGCAGGCGCTGAAAGCCCGAGGGGAAGGACTAGAGGATGGAAATACCAAACCTTCGGAGCGAGCTAATCTACATGCACGCCGGAGAGAAATTGGAAGGAAGTTGAGGTTAAGTGAATACTAGAATTTGTGTAGTGTACTACGTAGCGTTTGATGTAGTGCTTTGAGCTTTATCATGAAGAGATGGATGGCGCACAGTAGTATTGCTTTTAGTTCGGTGGGGGTTATAGGTTATGTGTTTTCTAACTTTGTAGATGTTACGATGAACGGATTCTTTTAGAGTAGACTGGGGTTTGCTCTGTAAGGTGGTTGGGTGGGTATACAATAGAGTAGTAGATACAGTAGTGGTAGAGGGTAGAATATTCTAAA
The DNA here is from genome assembly GCA_000812895.1 of Rutstroemia sydowiana. Taxonomy (NCBI): domain Eukaryota; kingdom Fungi; phylum Ascomycota; class Leotiomycetes; order Helotiales; family Rutstroemiaceae; genus Rutstroemia; species Rutstroemia sydowiana. Next base: position 1,006 of record JWJB01010258.1, read on the forward strand.
CTTTCCAATTAATTCTTGTATATTGTTGTTCCATTTCCATTTCATCAGGCCGTATAGCATTTGTAACTGGTGACTGTAAAGAAAGGTGGTTGCGCCAAGAAAAATATCATTAGGACTTTTATCAGGAGTCTGAGAATGGAGGCTTGGTAATAAAGGATCTCACGAGTACTACATAAAAATCCCAAGAACGAAGCTATTTTGGACCGAGTCAAATTAGAAGTACTCGTAACTCGTACGCCTGAAAATCAGAAATGTAATAGTGAGTTGACTGCGCCGCCAGCCTCACGTGTGTACATACATGTACAGTACTACATCAGCCAGCTGATTCAAGTTAATTTCCCCGAAGGTTCCATTTCTATTTGTCTTGAAATCTAGGATGATATGAAATTTGGGATTTGAGATGGATGAGTGATGTGATTTAATGATTGAATGAATAAAATGAAGGAAATGGTGTGGTTTGTGTTTCTCGTGATTGTTTCGTGTGGTTGTACTTCTTTTATGTGTAGTATGTGTATGTGTGTTAGTGGGGTGAATATATGTATGATAATGATTCATGAACGAACGGAAAGAAAACTTCTTATCAGTGAATGCTGTGTTCTGTCTGAGTCGCAAGCAATGGTTTGATAGTGTAGTTTTGTTGGGTGTAAATGCGGGATATATTATAGTAGATAGATTGGTGTGTGGTGTGGCGAGGCGATAGGGTAAATGGCCTGCAGTCTATAGATGTAGAGATGGACCGCATGGGTGATACCTTGAGATGTAGGGGCGGTTTGAATAGGTATAGAATAGTTGAAGGTGTACTGTAGTAGAATCTGGACCACCAGTGAGTATTACCATTTGAAAAATTGAAATTTTATGACAAATTCAATGTTTATCCGATTTTCATGAGATCAAATTCAATGATTGTTGAACACACGCTTGAACATTATACTTGAAAACCTTGACCTTGATCAAACTAATACTTAATAGTTATATGGAGTTGAAATTTTTTATAGTGACAGATCTATTGCACCCACTGGTGGACCTTTTCAAAAATTCAAACTCTTGATTTTCTATTCCTTGCAGTATATTACAATGTGGCGATATACTTCGCAACAAGTGAGACGGGATAACCGAGTAAGAGACCGCACAAAAACAAAACTGTACGGAATAAAGGAAAACCCCTGCCAAGCTTCCTTGATTCAAGGGAGCTTTCGTATCTGACTTCCTCCCTTTTTAATATGTGATCTCGGAGAATTTTGAAAGGAAGGGGGGAAGGAGGATGCGATGCACTACTGTACACCTCGTCTCGTCTATACGTGAATGAATGTTTCTTGACTGCTTGGAATTCCAAGGAAATTTTGAATCCATCACATGTTTCCTTGGTGGGTTCTCGTCGTTGGTTATTTTCTGCTTCTGCTTCTGCCTTTGTTGTTCAAGATGAGTTGAATGGACAAACAGGAGGGGAGGGAGAAATATGCATGCAACTATGTACTGTACACTGTACAGCATGTATATAACTACTAATACTTGCATGCATTTGCGGGATTTATCATTGGTCGCAGATTTTTGCTGTTGGTATTGATTGCGTAAGGTAAGGTACTAAAGTAACTTCAATGGATATTTTTGTGAATGCAGATGCGCTGTTCATACTTTTGCTTCTATGCTTGCTTGACGCTAAACAAAAGTGATGAGGTTAACTTGGAAAACTCTCTTCCTCGTTCCCAAAACTAAAACTAAAAGAGCTAAAAAAGACGAAAAATACTAAAAGGCCCAATTTAGATTTAACAATTCAAGACAATACGAAAGTCTAAAGATTTCCAGGACTAATCGACCACTAAAACCGGTTCATTCGGTTATGCCATCCCATCTTTTTTTACCATTTAAACTTTTTTTACCCCTGGAATTTCTAAGTTGGACTGTGGCTTGTCAGGGATGGCTTAGATAATTTACATGTGAGTGGACATAAAGTGTTTTTTCCCCAAAGGATCGGCCACGCAGGACGACTGCTGCGCGGGTAAAAACCTTATTAGAAAGTTGTTAAGCTAAATCTGATGAGTGATGGCTTTACTGTATGTTGCACATAAACACGGGATGATATCTGAATATATCCTGGATATCCTCAGCATCTACCAGGGTAAATCGAATCGAGAATCTGAGATAGGTTGATTATCTTCGGTGATGCTTCTTCAATCAGAGCTTTGAAACTTCTTGGGCGAAATCTGATTTTTGATGGAAATTAATTGATTGTGACTCGTGAGTGGCTTAGCCGCTCGCTCGGATAGTTCTGGGCTCTTAGGATCTCGAATATACTTTACTTTAGTTCTACTATACGATGTAGCCGCTAGCCACAAGATGTGATTTAGTGGTATGTCTAGATGGCACTTAGGTAGATAATGGTGATGATTTAGCCTCTGTACACGTCCGTCGGCCGCGCAAGCAAACAAACATATCCACCCCTCATTCGTAACTCCCTTGCCATGCCATGTGTACACAAAGATCTGGGCAAATCATTAACTTTAGCAAGCTCTGCCGTGTCGGCGCCAATAGTAACCTCAAATTTTGAAAATTTACGGGAAGAGATGCCCCTGGAAAAAGTTGGAACTTATTTGTACCTGACTAAACATGCACAGTCTACTGCACCACTACACCACCTGCATTTTAGGCTTTTTGTACCTGTAAGCCGAAACAAATCTGCTCAGGCACAATCAGTTTAAAAAATAAATACATTTATATTCACCTTGAGATCAAAAATTCATTGTGTAAGACAGCATTACTGTATCTTACGTTTCAATATGTAAGAAAATTCTCCTACAATCGGAATTGAATACCTATATCTAAAATTTAATGATATAAAATAAACTTTTAGTAATTATTTTTGTAAATTATAATAATTTGTTTTAATATTATCAGGGAAAAATGAATGTTCTGGCTCGCCGCACATGGACCTGTTTATCCCGCAGTAGTGTCATCCCATCTCAAATCCCTACCCATCGTCCCAAACTTGATTCGTTGATTCGATTCAACCAACCTACCCACCCATACCCTACTGCTTGCTCATTGCGTTTGCAAACTGCGAGGTTAATAATGTCAATGTAACATCAACTAGGTAAGTTAGTGTCAAAGAAATTTTCTAGTTCTCTTTTTGGCTTGGCCATCCATTCTCGGTTTCTCCCCCTCTTCACCACCCCTACATATAGTAAGGGTATAGATCCTTCTTCTTCCCTCCATCACACTTCATTCACCATTTACCTTCCTTTTGGCATCCCATTCTCAATTTCTTCTCTCAGCCTCGTTTCTCATCCCAAATCCGCGTCTTTGAGAGATAGCGCAGGATCACTTTATTGCAAATTGCCAAATTTGCCCATTCACTCATTTAACATTACCCCATTTAAAACACGAGATTTCCGCCTAGATACAAATATACTCATACACACTTATACCTGAGAATCGGACTGTTTGTTTCTGACAAAACCAGTCAACCTTCGAACTTCTTCCTCACGTTCATTGATTGAATCATCACATTCTTTTCTTCGAATCAAACACTCATCGAGACTGTTTGAACACGAAAACCACCCTCTTTTATCGATCCAGTCAATTGAACTTTTGCACCCAACAAACAAGTCATTTCTGTAGACTCAGATCATAGCATCGCCGCTCTTTTCAGGATATAACAGAACGATCGGTTTATACACATCAATATAAACGACAAAAGAAAATGCGTTCCTTCGAAATTGCATCACTCGCCATCTTGGCTTCGTCTTTGCTGGTCAAAGAAGCATTCGCTCGTCCCGCGATTGAAACTGATTGGGTGATACTTGACGAGGAGGTCACCGTTACTAAGGAAGCCGATGGATCATATGAAACGGGTCTCGCCGCTATAGTTGGTACTCACACTACCGGAGGACCTTTTGTCGAACCTACAAGTGTCAACATCGTCTCTGCCAGCTCAGCAGCTTCGCCCACCGTAGTATCCATTCCTACCACGACAATCCATCTGACTTCACCCTCGGTTGCCTCATCTAAAGCCGCGGCATCAACCACGCTCAACTCTGTTGTGGTTCCTAGCAGCTCATCTGTCGAACATGCTGTAGTTGCCGTCGCTGCTTCATCAAGCAGCAAGGCAAGTACCACATCAAAAGCCGCAAGCACCACAGCTAAAGCCGCAAGCACCACGGCAAAAGCCGCGAGTACAACAGCAAAGGCCACTACATTGTCTACTTCGGTTAAAGCCGCAGCCGTTGCTACTGCAGCAAGTTCAAGTGGGAAGCGTGGCGTCGCCTACAACACCGCCTCTTATGCATCTCTCTTCACCGGATCTTCCCAAGTATCATGGGCTTACAACTGGGGATCCAGCTCCAGTGGTCTATCTGCAAGCGGCATTGAATACGTCCCTCTACTCTGGGGCGCGACTAGCTCTTTCACTTCAGGCTGGTCCGCAGCAGCCTCCTCGGCCATTTCTTCCGGTTCCACTCACCTCATGTCCTTTAACGAACCCGATCTCCCAACACAATCTAACATCTCACCTGCCGATGCCGCCGCCGCTTACAAAACCTACATGATGCCATTCGCTGGAAAAGCCCAAATCGGTGCACCAGCCGTTACCAATGGTGCTTCCCCAATGGGCCTCACCTGGCTCTCATCTTTCGTGAGCGCCTGCAGCGGCTGCGAATTCGACTTTTTTGCCTTCCACTGGTACGATTCCGCATCCAACGTCGACTACTTCAAGTCCTATGTGCAAGACGCCTGCGACGCAGCAGGTGGTAAGCCAATATGGATCACCGAGTTCCAAGGTAGTGGTACCGTTGATGAGCAGAATACATTTTTGGAGACCGTACTTCCATGGTTGGATGCTCAAGCTTGTGTTGCGAGATATGCATGGTTCATGGCCGGAATAGCGGACGGACAGTTGTTGAGCTCCGCAACGAGCTTGAGCACTTTGGGCAGTACTTTCAAGACCTACACTTAGATGTCTTCTTTTGTTCTTGTTCTCTAATCTCACTTGAGAGACATGAAAGAGATCGAAGACGACATGCTCAGTGGGCATATGGATTGGTTGACGAGTTTGATGAACAGGGAATGGAGTTTGGGAAAGCTGGGACGGGAAAATCGCAGGGTATCAACATATTATAAAATGTTATCGACAATCAAAAACCGGAAGAAACTCAATCATTTAACATTTCATAATTTGATACCCGAACTCAAGGAAAAGAAACTTCATAAGCTTCACTTGTACATAATTAGTTGAATTCATTTCACGACTTGGGACTTGGCTTGTTATGAGGAGTCGAGGAACAGTCGAGCTGCACTAGATAGATACATACATACCTGCTTGCTAAAATCAATGGAATGCCATGCAATCCATATTTTACATTTGGAAATGATCACATCCTAAGATGATATTGTGACTGTGAAAACGTAGAGATGGAATGTAACTGAGATGTAGTTGTGATTGAGTTTTGTGTGGACCCAGGGGTACTCCATACTGGTAGATAACGAGAAATAGCGTGCTTGGCGTTCCATAAAATTTCACGTAAATTTAATATACAGATTAAGCTCCGTACAGTAGGTAGTATAAACTGAATCAAGAGTCAAAGTTCCAGTATGAAGGATGAATTGATTTATATTCGAGATGCCATAAATAACATTAGTTTGAATTTAAGTTGTAATTTGTGACTTTTAACACAAGTTTCTGATTTAACGAAGTCATTGCTCCGAATTTGAGGAATAGTCTTCATGCTCGAGTGCCACACATGCCAACGCTATGCACCTTCCTTCGCCGGTAAATTTTATGATAATGAGCCCAATCATAACTCACTTGTCCGATAATTTCTATAGACCATCCATTCCTGCCATCCCTTACATTAAGCATATGTGTTTTTCCCAGAATTCTGGAGCCCTAACTGCTACTCTGGCTAATAGGCCAATTGATTCACCCCTCCTCTCATTGTGGCTCTGTCTTTATTTTCGTCCGTAAAACATGTTCATGCTCCTATTCACACATTAGTATTCTGTTGCAACGAATATGTTGATCGGGGATTACAAGATCTTACCTCGGCCTTCCGCTTCCCCAGAACTGTAGGCTCAGGCGTACCCCTATCCTTTGTGGCCTCTGCATAACAACTGCCGTGATAAATGCGATCTCCAATCTTCTTTGCATCCATCCACACCCACTCCTGTGCTTCATCCAGCCACTTCGTCTCAAACGGCTCCTGACAGATAGGACATACACTGCTTTTCAAAACAGGATCATCTGGTGCGGGAAGGTATTGAGGTTGAGGTTTCTTTTCTGTAGCAGAAGCTGTGCCAGAAGCACCATGAAGTTGATCAGCAGAATCTTTGTTCTGATCATCTTCTGATTCGCGGGATTTGATCCAGTCCTTTGCAATATTAGTATGGAGAATAGAAAACCGAGTGAAGCTACTTACTAATTCATCGACATACCAACTTCGATGTTGCCCTCGCTTCTCTGCCTCCACCATTCGTTGATGAACTCGGAAATGCCAATCCATGTGCGCGGTCTTCTTCTTACGACCTTCATCATCTGACTGAAATCGTCGCCCACATTGTGTACATGGTGCGCCAAGTCTTTCGTAAAGATGAGATATGAGGTGCGGTCGAAACCTGGGATTATTAGTGGAGCAAAGTGTGGTGATCTGGTATTACTTACATTTTAAGAGATGTGGGCTTCAGAACAACGTCGTTGGGAATCCCCGCGAGAGGCGTTCTTGAGGTTGTGGGCGTGTTGACGAACGGAAGTGAAGGTGGGAACCCAGGTGGAATAACCCCGGCGTGTGCGGTGGGTGGTTGGATTGGAGTGCTAGCTGCTGGTATAGCTGGTAGCATACCTGCCGCACGTAATCTTTCCAGTAGAGAGTTCGGGTCTGCAACTGGTGTAGGTACGGATGCAGAGACGGGAGTTGGTGGTTGAAATTGAGGTTGTGCAGCCTTTAGCTGAGGGGATCGAATTGCAGATGCGGATTGAGGAGGCGGGGGCGTTGGGATTTGCGGAGTAGCAGACTGTCTAGCTAAGAGAGCCGCCAATGCACCGGGACCAAGTAAGGAGCTCAGGGTCGGCGGCTGTGATGGTTGTGGTAATGGTGTTGATACAGGCGCAAGTCTAGGGGACGGTATTTTGGGCGGAGGCGGCTGAGAAGCTTCGGATAGTTGTGCAACCTGTACCTTTATCAAAGCTATTTGATCAGGTGGGAGTCTTTGGGTATGTAAAATGGTCTGTAGATCAAGTAAGGCTTTCAACCTTGTCTGTATACTGCTATTATAGGGATTCTGAGCAAATTCAGCTTTAGAAGAGATGATGAGATTAGAAATATCATTATTCAATGCATCTATGCTAGCCTCTGGTGATTGATATCCCTGAAGCTGTGATTGTTGCCAACTTGCCGATGGGGGAACTTGCGGTGCAGGATACTGCTGAGCAGATGAGGGTCGCTGCAATGTATCAGCATTTATTGGACTCGTCCCGAGGAAAGAATTGCTTACTGGAGGAAGTCCATGCGCCCCAAGACCATTAAGTTGGTTGCTATACTGCTGGCCATTTGTCGGAATAGGATATTGTTGATATCCAGACTGCCCAGGAGTAGCATAAATGGGCTGGCGTGATGCATTTGGAGGTGTCGGAGTATTACGATATGGGGCCTGGCCCATGGCTGATCGATTGCGCCCTAAAATCTGTTGTTGACTTCTCATCTGTTCTTGGTGCGCCTGGACGGCAGAAGTCCTAGCTTTGATCAGAGCATTCTCGATGGGACGAGTGACCTCGGGAGGAAAGACGGGGCGAGTATCGATGGAACCCGGTACAGGCTCCTTCCATGTCTTAAGCATCTCATCCATTTTCCTTCGCACATCATGGGAGACCAGGGCGTATGCTTCCATAAAGGTCGAGTAGAGTTGCCGACCGAAGAAGAGGGTATACGGAGTGCCAACATTTTTGACGACGGAATCGAGGACGTAGAAAGCAGGTAATTTTTTTTGTGGAGATGTCTGTCATTAAATTGTAAGTATCGGAAACAATACGGGCACATGAAGCCTAATACGATTGGGAATAGTAGAGTATCTAATGCGACTTAAAGAAAGCATCTATCCTACCTGTTTTATATGATTCTTCAAGGCCTCTGAAATGGCTAAAGCATGTTCTGTATTTTCTTTTGCTATAACGGTTAGATTGCTGATTTCATATCTCGAATTCATAGTCAAATCTTCAAGGGCTTTTTTGTAGTCCTCCGCTACCTCATCAGAAGGAACTCCGAACGACATGATGGGCTAAAGGGAAGCCGCAGATAATTGCGAGAATTGCAGAAATTGCGGGAACTTGCAAGATGATGATGATGATGGTGCTGATGATGGTAAAAGACAGCCACAAGGGAAAGGTCTTTGTCGCATGAAAGATCCCACCAGAACTCCTAAATTCGATCAAACAAGAAGAAAGCTTTTCAACAGTAGCTATCTAGTACCATGCAAAAGTATTCAACTCAAGAAGAACTAGAAGTGTGTGTAATTTGATGTATGCCAATCCTTTCTGACTTCACTGCTTTCCACAACCCTCAATCAATTCTTTGTATGTATCTTTTTCTCAATTTTCTATAGAGGCCCAAACTAGCCCTGATAGTTTCGTCGCCCCAAACCCTTTCTATCCTTCCTCCTATATCCCAAATATCATAAATCTTGACCAATTTGTTAATTCATTCGAAAATCTTCAAAGATTTGTGTCGTCGAAAGTCCTTAGCTCAATGCGGTGCGGTGCGATATGCGATGTTTGTCGTTGTGTTGACAAGTTGAAATTACTTGGAATTTTGATGTTTAAATAATACGAACCGAATGAGTTGAGTACGGTTTAAGTTTCTAGTTTTTGTACTGTGGAAGTGGATATCAGTGGCAGTACTTGTAGTTCTGCTGTAGGGAATATGGGTTGACTGATAAAAAGATGGATGATTATTAGCAAATCCTGCCTTAGGCATACATAGTCTTATATAAGCAGACAGTTTTAAACCCCCATCACTAAAGCAAGGCTGTGATATACTTCAGGTAAGGCTGTGATGTAAGTTCGGTGGACGGGGATAGCTAAAGTAAAATGATTGTCATTCCGTCATCCCCCTACTAGTAGCCTGGTAAGAGATACTCTATTTAAATTTAGTAAGGAATAACAATATTGTCAGGTGTATATATATGCAGGTACTACTGTATCGAGTTCTTATATTTCTACCTACTTCTTCAGTTTGATATCCCTATCCTCGACATTCAAACGCTTCCAAATAAAGAAAAGACCATTTCGAAATAATATTCAAACAGTACGGATTAATACGTTATTCTAATATTAATTTCGACATCATGAAGTTATCACTATTCACCATCGTTCCATTCGTCGCTCTTGCACTGAGCGCAAAAGTCCCACGAAAAGCCGTAATTGTCAGTTACGCAGATGATACTCCAATCTCCGTAGTACAATCTGCTATGGATGCGATAAAATCAGCTGGAGGAGTCATTACACATGAATACTCACTCATCAAGTAAGTCTATAATATATTTATGCCGAGATTTGGCATTAATCTATCCTTTACAGAGGTTTCGCCGCCGAAGCTCCAGCCACAGCCCTTGAAACTGTTCAGACATGGGGAAATGAATATCACGCAGTCATCGAAGAAGAACAAATTGTCCACACTACTGATTAGTGATTACGAGCGGCGAGGGAAGGGAGTGGGTATAGGCTATAAATTGATATTCTATGCCCATGGATACCGTAGTTGGTCGGCGTTCTTGCGCTCTACGGTAAGGGACAGGCGTTCTGGGTTGGGGCTTCAGGAGTAAGGAAAATATTAGAGATTAAAGATGGAAGCGAACAAATCCTGTGCAGTATTCATTCAATGAATATTTCTTCCGCTGATGTCCTGTTTATCACATGGCGACGGTGAGGCAACGGAATCTCCGCGTTCGAACATTATATACTTTTAATTTATTTCATAAACAAATAATAGGAGCTTCAATTTTTTCCCTTATTTCGCTCGAACCAGACTTCAATACCGGTATGCAGTATGGTACTTCCTTCATATGTGTGGTCTGCATATGTATATACCTCTTGGACTTGGTGGTGGCGCCTTTAATCGATTCGTCATGCAAGGTCAGAACTACTTAGTACTCACTTTATACTAAGTTTTATTATATATAGCTGCAAACAGATTTTTGGATCACTTTTTGTTCACTATCCAAGTACCTGCAGATGCATAGTTTTTTTGAATTCTTTGTTTCTCCTAATAACTATTAAAAATATGGACATACTGTACTTCACCTTCACCCCTCCCCCACAAAGGCCTATCTCTGTCTGTGCTGTGCTAATTTAACAAAGCTCGACCATCAGACCCTTGTGTATATGAACTTTGATGAAGTCTTTTTTAACTTATCCAAGTCAAGATCTACCTACCCGTCAAAAATGAAATTGTAAAGTGCAAAGGAGGGGAAGGGGAGGGGAGAGTAGGGGATCTCATCTTAATAAAGGAAAGATTCATGCTATTTATTTTATGAACAATGAAACTTTTGAAAGCTTATCACTTGAATGCTATAACTATTAGAATAGCTACATATATAGCATGCATATAAAGTACCCGTTACTTGCGACACTCACTTTCTCTAATGCTACTGATATTGTAACACCAAAAATAAAACAGAGCCAACAAACGTAAATCAAAACTTTTTTGTATTTTTCTATTTGATTTTAAATATTAAGTAGTACTTAACTGTACTGGCACTATTACTCGTATTTACCGACCTCTCTCCTTTCAGGAATAAATTCAAAATCAATTATATACCTTGACCATTTATCCAAAAAAAAATCACTAAACCTAAACCTATTCCCGTATAAGTTCGGAAATTTACTCAGGCTGCACGATAAGACTTTTGACCTTACAAGTACTTTTTAAGTCTTACTTCACCGCCGAACTTTACTAAATTGCAGTACAGAGTACTGACAACGAAAAAAAGTAGTCAAGATGCCCACTACTTTGGAGCGTCCTACTGAGAGCGAAAAGGTGGCTCTGGTAACTTGGGTAGGATATTTTACTTCTCATTGCAGAATTCCACTGCATGCTAATATTCAATCACATACAGGTTAACACATTTCCTGGGATCCAAAAAGTCGCGACTCTGGAGGATTTGACGGATGGTGTTACGCTATCGGATATGCTAAGTAGGACAGCTTTTTAATCAATCACATATCTATTTGTCTGGTGAACGAGTGCTTATTATTCTCTCAATTTAGGTGAAATCGACCCTGATTACACTGTCAAAAGTCTACCTCTCAAGCCAAGTTCGACACAATGGGTTGATTCGAAACAAAGGCTGGAAGCTGTATACAAATCCCTTATCAAATATGTTCACGAATTTGGCGACAAGCATAGCGAGGAGCGCGAAACGAGCCCCGAGAATCTCTCTGCCATAGATTTCATGGTGGCTGAATATCCAATCGATTTCAATGCATTGGCACAATACGCAGACGCAACTGAGACGACCAAGGTAGACAATATTAGAACACAACTTGAAATCGCCATGACTGACAGGACCTTCCAGCTACTCATCCTCTTCCTGTACGTCGCCGTAAAGACTAACCCTAGTATATACGTCGTACGCATCCAAGAAAAGTTGGGAGCGTCTACACAAGCAACGATTGCGACTTATATTCAAAAGGTAGGCCCAAGTGTGTCTAACAGTTCACTTGAGTTACTAAAGATGGAACTAGATAGATGATGATGTGAAAACTAATGTACAAAGTTCAACCATACACTCAGCTAAGTCACCACAAGATCAATTGGCCTGGGAAACAAGATGCGCTGAAGTGACCGAAAAGTATACAGCTGTCAAAAAGCGTAATGCAGATCTCATCTCGCGATTGGAGCATCTATCAGTCAGTCGGGAGGAGCTGCAAGATCTGAACAGAAAATTAGAACGGGATAACGAAAAACTAGAAGCTCTTGCTCACAAAGATAACTCGAGTTATTTGAATGTCCTCGAGCGGAAACTTGCCGAGGCTAATGAAGTAATCCAAACCCAGGAGCAGCAGCTCTATGAAGCGAAAACCAAGAAGGATGAGCAGCACAAAGAATTGGCATCCATAAAGCAAAGTGGAACGCAAGAAACTCGAGATACTATACAAGGCCTTAGAGCTGAGAATGCGGCACTAGCGAAGAAAGCCAATATGGTTGATCATTATCAGAAAAAATTAGCCCAGCAGAGTACTCTTGAGAAAGAAAATTTGAAGTTAAGGAATCAAGTAGATGTGCTCGAAAGCAATCAGGAAGATTACGATAAAGTCTTCCAAGAGAATGAAAAATACAAAACGACGCATAAGGAACTCCAGGGATTGATTCAGTCACAGGAAAATAATTTATTCGATATAAAAGCTACCAAACAGGCTATAGAGGAAGAGCTCCGGAGCTCATTGCAGCAGATAGAAACACTACAGGAGAGACAGCGCCACGATGAGAAATTCATAGAGGACCTCCAAGAAGAAAAGATTGCTTTGCAAGAAGGTAGAGCAGATGATGATGTTGATGTGCTACATGATGATGCTTCGCCTAAAGTAGCATCTGGTCTCGGATTAAGTCTTGAGGATGAGCTCAATCAAGCCGACGATCCAGGAGAACCAAGTCTGCAACTCATAATATCGAGGTTGCGCGCGGAGAACCAACTACTCAAAAGCAAGGAAGGCGGCAAAACAAATGCTGAACTCCGAATTCAGTTGCAGGAAGCCCAAAAAGCAATTCAAGCGGAAACCGAAAAGACTCAGCAAATGCGAGAAGAGTATGCGCTCAGTCAAGATCAACTGTCAACAGTTCTCGGTCAAATTTCAGGCGAAGGGTTAGTGAAAGCAATCGACGCGGTAATGAGTATTGGGCCTTTCAAATTACTTACAAATGAATACTACAGAACGAAAGCGAAGTCCGAAGGCCGCTCATTAATCGAATCCGCGAACCAAGAAATAATCAGACTACGACAGACCAATACCGAGCTCACCGCCCGTATCTCAAGTATTGAACGAGACCTGTTAGCAGCACGAACAGATTGTAAGTATACCAGCCACATTCGGACCTACGTACTAATTCCATAACAGTAAGTGCCATGAATGCCGACGAAATCACAGCATTAGAGGAGCTCAAATCTGCGAACGCAATAATGACGTCCTCATATGAACAAGATTTGACAATCCTTCAAGCCGAATACGATAGTATGAAGATAGAACATGCTGACCAACAAGCTCACCTTTTCAGAGCGATAAAAGACAAAGACAAGCTTACAACACAGTTAAGAGAACTCTTCCAGCAGCCAAATGTATCTGGTTCAGCCGAGAACGTAGACCCACAGGGCAAACAATCCGAGCCCAATACGGCACTCGAGGAATTGAAAGCAGTAAGTCGAGAAAACGATATTCCTACTCCTCAATCAACTCCACCAAAAAAGAAGAGCGTATTCGATCGAGTATATCTGCGACCAAAAAAGAAACCTTCTAAAGAGGAGGAAGCTGAACTTACTGCGGAGCGTGCATTGTTTGGTTCATTGCCAGTAGCACAACAAGCACAAACTTCTTCACCAGCACCTGGAGTCAAAACTCCACCACAACTATCTCAAACAAATAAAGGCAACGACTAATATGTGATTCAGCAACTCGGAAGAAACGAATCCACCATTCAAGAACTCCAACGACGGCTCGTACTGGCCGAAGACCCTGAAGCGCAAAAGGTACCGTATCTAATTTTCATTTCCACAAACATCAACAGGCCCATCTTACATTATTTTGTAATTAATATTGTTAATCATGTCCCAACTATCCTCTCCACTCGTGATGTATGTATACAGTGCAAGATGACTGATTCAGCCCTCTGTGAAGGCCAAACATGATAATCTAGTGAAAAATCTCACTCGCGAAAATGCCCTAGTGGCAACGGCATGGTACGACCTCACAAGCCGGCTACAGAGTAACCATGTCGTATTACAGCGACGACAGGATGCGCCTAAGAGTTGGTTGAACAAGCAGAGACAACTTGTGAGCTCGGGTCCGAGGCGATGATGTCACAGCTGGAACAGGCTAGGAGGTATGCATATAGTGTGAAAGGAGCATTGTAAATTTTGGTTACGTGGGTACCAATAGCTTCTGGTCGCAGTTATTGAGGCGATGATGGATGAATGAAATGAGATGAGATGAGATCACGAACTTTTTTGGGGTATTATGAATTGGGTCCAGCGGAAAAGCCACTGGAGGAGGATACTATATATTATGGATACATAGATAGAGATGCGAGTACTCTACATGTTTAGAATGGGGAAGAACGAGTACAGATTTTGCGTAGAGTAGGGATGATGAGCAACCTGTATGGCTGAGGGCTCTGTACCTATTACCCCTCTTTCAATACGATGTTACATGACAGAGCCAACAACAATATATACCCTCTTGAATTGATGACTCGACGCCCTTGTCATTTGGATCCATATTCATGTAAAAAACCGAATAACTGGTTCCCTTGTACCGTACTAGAGATGCAATAATTCTGCCACCACTTGAACTTCCCAAAGACTACTGGAAACAATTCAATGTCTACTCGTGATCAAGTGATGTAGAGCCAAACCTTATATTTATCTTACTCTTGATCATGAGCATAGAACTTGAGAGCTTAAACCTTGTTGCTGATGTGATAGAATACTGACGGTGGCGCAGAGGCTAGACCCGCAAAATACACAACACCACATCGATAACCCCTAAACGCCACAATATTGATACCCTATCCCCGCTCCCTTTCAAAATCCCAATCCAGCAACTCATCGAATCTAGATCGCATGTACTTTACATTGTTCTCATCCTCACACAAAATACGATCGTACCTATGTAAAAAAAATATTTCTCGCCTACCTTGAATACATCGGCATAATTCCCGCGTCCCCGCCAGCTCATCTCATCTCATCATTAGGATTTAGCATGACATGACCTTACATGACAAGGAGGCTAGGGACAGGCTAAGATTAAGCTATACCCAGAGTATTAAGGTAAGAAACGAAAAATACTAAAAATACTAAAAAGACACACATCGGCGATGAAGAAAGTCTTACGGACCATGAAAAATGGATTCCATCGGCGATGGACTCCGTTGAGACGTGCAACAAAATCTGAGTGAGAGAAATTTGTCAGATCTGCGTCCCCTGATTGGTACTATAAGTGGCGTTTTGCGGAAATTGAAATTGAGATCAAGCAGAGAGAGAGATCTTTGATCGGGGGCTAGATTGGCTAGGTGGATTTATGAGTGCGGTTATCGAATACGTTGAGAAAGCATCGAGAGATCGTGGAGAGGGCCTGACACGAGTCATGTTTGGGTTTTGGTAATTGCTCTCTCTTTTATTGCACCGTCCGATCCGTCCGATCGATGTCGGTTATCGAACTTATTATTTGCTTCGAAAAAGAAGTGAGATCTCGAGAATTGTTGTTTTGAAAGGGGTTCACTGGTGGTAGGCATGTTCAAAATTTGCTCGGGAGACACCTCTTTTGTAGCATGAACACTCTATTCAGGGCAAAATGATCGAGGTTTTCCTAATGATATCTCGCACGCATCTTACTCTGATCTCGAATACTTGGTTCTCTCCAAAGAAAATCGGGGATGTTTGAGTCGACACATCGCCAAGCCCTTTTCACCAATTTTACATGCTATCCTAAAGGCACAATTTTTGGCACCACCCACCAGGCATGATAACCTTTTCCAGCCTCCGGCAATTCCATTTTAATCCGCAGCTCCGCCTTCTCCCCTGCAGCCTGTACATGTTTTTTAACTGCCGCGATCGTGATCCCTGTAAATATGCAAGCTTTCAAACAGTCCTTGACATTCTTGACCCAACTCTCGTGAGAGCCACGACAATAAGCCTCGCTTTCATTGAGTTTACTGAGTATCTCCAGACCTTTTTTCGCGCCGGCTGCCGCTTCCGCCGCCATATTCAGTACGTCAAGGATTGATTCATTGGGTTGAGTGACCAGCCTAGTGAACTCATCGAAAGGTATAGGTTCCGGAAGACCAATGGAAGCAAATGGCTTCATACGGACTTCATAGCGCATGACTTCGTTACTGTATGGCTGTGACGCAACTGGGATAACATTCAGTCGACGGAGGGATTCGAACAAAGAGTTCAATGCATCTGCGAGACCAGAAGTGGACGCGGCCTCTAACATGGTGAAATTTATGTACGATATAGCATCTACAAACTGGGTTTGTTTGCGGGTGCTGCGCTTGGAGCCTTTCCTGAAAGTGGCAAAGCTGCGCATGATGAAACCACGGATTCGCTCAAGATGCTGACTGCGCGTCCTGCAGAGGTAGTTGAGGTACCAGTACATTCCCGACAATTCATCCGGCTGATAGATTTCAAGTTCGAATCCCATTTGGACGATCCATTCCATTTGACGGAGTTTATAGAAGTATGCCCAAGATGATAGAGGAAACGCGTAGATCGGATCATTGGATATGCTGGTATCTATGATTGGTTCTTCTTTCGTAAATTCTCGTAGTTCTTGGTCTAGTTCCTCACCGTCGAGTTGAAGGTTGTCCCAATCAACTATGTTGTGGCAGAGTGTGCGTCGTATGCGACAGCGATTTTGGCACATTGTGCGAAATATATCGAGATACGAATTAGCAGCTCGTGAGCGAAATGTCTCCATTCTCTTAGCCATGTTGAATCGTGGATCATGAGGCACTTCAATTTCATCATTGTGTGGATTTAGAAGCTTGTGAGCTGGTAAGGTCAGACTTGCCAAATCATCGTCGAGAACATCCCGGATAGACATTTTGCCAAGTATTATCATATCCGCAAAGAGGTAATGTTGAAGTAAAGTGCGTATATAGACGGATGGCTGAGGAGTCCTTGCTTGGAACAAGGAGACGAAAGTCTGTGGGCTTATTAATATTGGTTTCAAGCAGTTGTTTTGTTAGAGAATAATTACCAGAAGGCTGTGGCTATTGGAGTAGTTAAGCACATCTCCCACAATTTCGCCGTCTTTGCACATTTTCTCTAAGTGATCAAATACACTCTCTTCACTAACATGAACGATTGGGCGTGGCGGTACAGTACTTGCTAATTTCCTTTGTATCTTGGCACTGAAAGACCGAGGTGTAGGCATTCCCAGTACACTTGATGACTTGAGAGTTGGCAGAAAGGAAAGCATTTCGTGCCACAAATCCTTCACGTTTGGAGGTCTTGAATCTGCTGCATTAACAACTTTCAAGAATGTATCTCGAAAATCAAGTCGACAGATTAAAGCGTCTTTCAAATCTTGCGTTATAGCGTCGGATCGGGATAATAACTCCTTGCTTTCCTCGAGAAAATGGAGGATTGCATCGTCATCGATGCTTTCAAGGAGACTTCTGTTAAACGTGTTTGTTACGAAATCTTCTTCCTATATCTCTAT
>JWJB01010259.1:0-23112 GCA_000812895.1 Rutstroemia sydowiana
ATGTAATATGTTGATGATTCTATAGTATATTGATTAGTTAAATTAATGGCGAGAGGTTGGTTGGTTGGCTGGTTTGGGGATGGGGTGGAGGAGAGGTGGGAGAGTTGGGAGATAGAGAGACTTGGTGTGGGCTTGGGTAGGTTGGTATAGACTTGGGTAGTGTGTGAATCGGATGGGGGTCGGATGAATAGGTAGTGCGTGGATTGGATTGGATTAGATTGGATTGGATGGGGGAGTGAAATTGGATAGATATACAGTAGAAGGTTTGACGTGAATCTAGATAGATGAAGATTTTTATGGGAGGGATGAGTTATGATTGGGGGTTTGAGTTGGCGGGGGGGTGTGTTCGATTTGATTTCTGTTGGGGACGGGTTGATTTTGTTTGGATTGGAGGTTGGATTTAGAAGGTACAGTAATGTGGTTTGGAGTTGGAATGTAGATATGGGTTGGGGTTGGATTGACTTTGGATTGATGTTCGCATAGGATTGATTGTATTTGAAATTGAGGCTGGAAGTCAATATGGTTTGAGATTGAGGGTTAATATGGCTTGGGCTGGGTTGTGGGTAGGTATTTGTATTTGGGGTTGGGGCCGAAAGTTAATTTTAGTTAGGGCTTGGGGGTTACGTCTGTATTTGTTGTTGGGGCAAGAAAGTGAAGTTAAGTTAGTAAGTAGATGTTATAATCGGGTTGGTTTAGGGATTAGAAGTTAAATGTACTTTTATTTAAAAATCTGATATGTTGAAAGGTACTAGGTAACAAACAGTATTACCATATTAGCTAGGTGCTGTATAAACTACTTTAGTAGCTTAGTGCTATTGAAGTATTCCGTATGATTCTTCTTATTGTATTACTTGTATAACTTGATTCTAAACTCTCTGCCTGCCTCCCCTCCATATATGTTCTCTCTTTTATGCAACCTAGATCTTGCTATTATATGTATTCTGTAACACTGAGGAAGGAAGCAATAGAAAAGGAACACTACCTCATGCAAGTGCGGGGTTCTAACATAGTTCTATAAGATCCATCTTAATTGAACTCGTACTTTCTTTACACTTTATAAGTTACAACTTTACCTTTGTATATAGTTATAGTTATACACATGAGAATATATACTTTATTACTCGGATGCATGATCTATCCTCTTATGTTGGTTGGATAATTGAATTTGATGTGTAGAGAGTATAAATGGTATGCTGACTCTTGAGTAGTGGGATGAGTACCCCGTGTTTGGTGCTCTGCTCTGTGTGCTTGTGAGTTAATTGGTTGATGAGGAGAAGGGGGGAAGTGGAGAATGGGAGAAGCACTGAATTGCTGACTGGATGATTCGATGACTGACTGACTGGTTAACTAGCTAACCAATTGAATAGTATAGCATATACATATGTATGTATATATAGTATATACAATAACCGGAAGGTAGTGGTAGTGTTATTGATGAAAACGGCAGAGGTTGTTATGTATACAGTACTATACACATCACAATACATGTATCTGGATATAGTGTATATGCAAACCATACAAGTAAGTACCATTACCTAACAAGTGAGACATTCGCAGAGATACTACAATAATAGTCAAAGAACTTCTCCACTATTCGACTTCATATACTTATATAAAATCCTAAAAACCCTACTTCCTACAATCCATCATCTCCAAATCCTTAATCTATAAACGCTCTACAGTCTTTTCATGTGATTCCTTTGTGATTAACATGCCGCTCGTGGGATATATTGTCTTTGACTACCGTAAATAGACGCCCATCAAATAACAAACCGTATTATTGTAGAAACGCTTGATACTCATCAAAATATATCCATCTAAGATCTTCAAAACCACCATACAATTTCCTAACCATAATCACTATTGTAAAGTTATATATAGTACTTGTAATCGAATTGAATTGAATTGAACATACATGCAACTTCCAACCAGCCGCTGAGTGATGATCTTTGACGATCTTAACTATATTGATTCAACTTTTTTACAGTGCTGTGGTTTTGAGAAACGTGATAAGTTATAACCCAGTTGCTGGGAAAGAAAAGAAAAAGAAAAGTAGATCAATCGCGCGCATAGAAAGAATACATAAACACATCAACTAATTGTATCCAGTAGGATTCGGATCTGAAAATTGATGTGAATGTAAGAAATCCAATACATCTTTACATGCACGTACATCCTCGGACTTCAAAGATATTACGAATACGCGACTATGAAAAATAATGCACATCTACAAGCTCAATGGGGACATGACGCTTGTAGATCTATGTTTGTATGGAGTACTTAAAGTGAGCGGGGTTGCTTTTTGGGTTGATTGTATGATTGTATAACAAGTGGGATGAATGTAATGTATGAATGGATTGAATGGATTGAATGGATTGATTGATGGAGAAGATGAATTGAAGAATTGTGGATATGATATTATTTTATCATGACATGATTAAAACCCCGTTTTAATGTGCCTCCATACCGTATCATATCGAATCGTGAGCTAATGGCGCATGCATACCAGTACCGTACCGATACTTACCATAAATATACAAAATACGGAAGTGGATAGAAAACTAGAGGGGCAACAACTTACATGTCTAACAATCGCAATGCAACATTCGCTACCAAATTATGAATTCAATCGGTAGATTACGGAGATGGAGGATTTGTATTCTTCAAGCAATGAAATTCTCGCTCTCTTCTCTTACAAACAGTCGTTTCTTACGAAAATACGGAATGTAGTGCCGGTATCGATTGGTATGATTGCAGGTTGGAAATGTTAATGGGTATACTGTAGTAGAGAGAGCTACGGGTAGAATAAATGGGATTTCTTAGTTCTATGTACTAGTACTGTATATAATATACAATTTCATCATTCATTGTGGCGAAGTCATGATTCTCAATGCCTTTATTTCATCTGAACTTAGGTATACTATATGTAAATATCAATGCCGATATCTATGCAAGTTTAGATGAATGATATGCCTTTAAGAATTTTAAAGGAATCCTGGGAGGGAAAAAGTTCCAGTACCGTTATGAACCTGCCTTTTGATTGGTTAACAAATTTTCCTGCAATGCAACGTTTTTAAACAGGCTTTATCAACTCCCCAATACAATTCTTAAAGGCCTTTGCGCGAGAGCGCATGTCGCCAAATGATATGCCATCATCTCATCTCATATCTCGGCATAAAACTTTATTTCATAGCATAATATATTATTCATCTGGTATTTCAAGCCACATATTAGCCACAAGTTACTTATACTTGAAATAACAATTAAACCCAACCTTACAAGTAAACTTAACTTAACTTAGCTTTGTAAATAATAAGGAAGTGGCAAAGTCGAGGAAGCTATGAATATAGTATGCATAGTGGCTAGAGAGTTATCTAGTCGGTGCCAACGGCAAGGACAATCCCTTTTGCACTTAAAGGAGGAATGGAATCATGAAATACTGTAAATGGGGGTATAAAGTATCGTCCGATTTTTTATTGGTTTATTCGTTCATTAATGGGAAATGCAGTCAGTGCACAGCATAACCCACCAGCCTGGAAATCTTAAAATACCGGTATGTATATATCTCCACTCCACAGCACAGTTCCGGTAAATATGGCTGCCCGCCCGTTAGCTATATCTATTATGTCTTAGTTCCACGAGGTCTGAGTTCTGAGCTGTGGACACTGTAGAGTGGAGGTTTATACTGTAACTAAAATTTATATTCTCCGTACGAACTTATGTCTTTGATCACTATCGATGAGATGAGATGAAATGAGATGAGTCCACTATCTACAAGCTACTGTATACAGTATACAGTAAGTCTATTCATATCTCCGGCATCTGGTCTAGATTTCTAATAATTCATGAGGAGATGAGATGCACTGTGTAGATTACATCGTTCGTCCGTTCACTCATTGATTCGGCAACTAGCGGCAAAAGCGATAAACAGGTTTTTGGTTTGGTCCTGGAGAAACAAAAATCAACCGTCGCTCAGACTCAAATCTCAATTGCGTTATATTGTGTTGACTTTAAAATCTATAGGTTGTAGCTTGTAAGTTGTAGCTCTTCCGAGATATCCATATCCAATTGTTTGGTTGGGTATCATACACAACTACACGAGAGCATTATGCATAGAGAAGATCAACATAACCATACATAAAAAATGTATACTGTGGAAACAAATTTTTCTTTATCCGCGGCTTTGAAAACTAGTTGTTTCATCCAAAGATGTTGTTCACATGTTTTCCCCACATTATATCGTTAATCGCTCCCTCTTGTTTTTCAGGCATTATACATATAAGCCTACCTGTACCTGGTTGAACGTTTCATATGGTTGGATTTGGGATGAAGCTCTCAGGAGGTAGACGGATAATACGGAGTTTGTTCACTGTTCACTGTTCACGTATGATTTATGTATAAATTGTATGTATGTATAATACTGAAAACATCACAAAATGTGAAAGGAAAAAGGAGGTGAAGTTACAATATACCGTAGCCTATCGGCAATGACAACCAAATAATAAAGCACATTCTCAAATAGGATAGAAACCGATCGGATGAAAAGGATAGGATGAATAAGGTTAGAAATTTGTAGCCCGATATAGATCAAAATAGACCAAGTCGGCAAACCAACATAGTGAGAAAGTTTGGGGAACTTTTTGTGATAGTGATGGGGATTTTTGTTCCTGCATTAGCGTATCTAGGCGGTAATTAAATTCTGTTCGTGTTAATATTTTGTAGAGGAGAAGCTCAGGGTTGGTAGAAAGTTATGGAGCCTCAATGCGATCCATGATTTATCCTAGGTCCATGCCACATTGTCAACATTATGGAGTTGATGGATCAATATTTTATCACAAAAGAAACCGCTTTTGTAAATAAAGCCGTCGATGATCTACGTACCATGTGGAGTTTCGCTATAATTTCTTACTGTTTAAGGAGATTCATTTGGAGATATATCTCGATTTGGAGGGGGGCCAATCTTTAAGCTCGCTTGCGAACTGGCTGGTCCTAGATGACCCATCAAAATGTCAATAAAGGCACAAAGGGTCCATCATTTGAAACATAATAATGGGACGATGGAGGGATGGATGTTGAAAAATGCTCCGGTCTTTATAGAACTAGAACCCACAACTTCGCGAGCAGCCATTTTGTCAGCGGCGATAAATTTTTCCTTTTTTACGATTTTTCCTTTTTGGTAATGTCTTTTATAATTTGTCGCTGTTGAGTATGTATCCTTCCAAATACAGTCTGGTTTGCTTATGTATGATATGCGGTTAATCCGGGTTTATGATTTCCGATTCCTTCATTCCTATATTCAGTAATTGGCATTTCAACGGCGAAGATTTCTATACGAATGTATTTATGTAAAGGATGAATGAATCCGAATCCATCTCGAGGTTACATGACGCCTTGTACGAGGTACAATTACTAAGTTGTAGGCTGAGAAGTGCCTGATAATCTGATTTCGTAAAAATTACTACCACAGTATGACATTCCAAGTTACAACGCATAGATTCTAGTCTAAGCAAATTTCCAAAAGAGACACAAAGTAGTAATATGGCATTCTAATTGAAATGATGGGAATCCTTTCTTGCATCCTAGAAGTAGTCTCTCTTCTTCATCTGGTTGTCTACATCCGGAGTAGAGTTGCAAAAACAAGTACCTATTAATTTCCCTTTCTCGAACCCTTACCCTACACCATCACCCCCGATTCTTTTGTAGTCCCAAGTTTCAAAATGTTTCTCAGCACATTTTGTTCCCGCTGCGTATTGGTTGGAATATAACCTAGACAATTGATTGAGGCTGTGCAAAGGACTTGAAACGTACCAACGAGGTTGTTCTAACCTGATTCAATTGGCTCTTGTGGTGTTTTCATTTTTTCCTTGAAATGGGGGACGTTCCGAAATGTTCTGAATGTTCTGAATGGCGCTCCCTCTTACTCTCCGCTTGCAACCTTTTGTTCAACAAGGAGGTTTCTATTTGTGGGTACATAACATCAGATAGATTCAAGGTTTTCCAATGAATTACCAATACCTAACAAATAACCTTGCATAATGAAGTAACGTATGTTTGTACCGAATCCCAATGAAGTAATGAGGATTTAAGTGCATTCACAATTCTCCATAAGTTTTTCACCAATCATCGAATACTTTACTGCTTTACCGCTTTATATACCGCTTTGCCGCTTGAATGAATGGGAACCACACATCATCAATTTGCTAATGCCATGAAATTTGTTTGCGCTTCTTTTCTTTGCCGTAGAAAGGTATATTGGTATTGCCTAATTATAACTACATAGATGAAGCGGTATTCTAGGCAAGAACCGTCGTATTATCGTATGTAGATTATCGGTGATTATTTACAAATAATTTGATAATTGAAGAGTGGATATTCATCACCTTGGAAATAGTATATCGTCGTCTAAATGATGTTCCGAGCACCTTAATAATAATTACAACAGCTACTCTTTTGGGTACATACAAATATGATGGTATCGTAGAAAATGGGGGGGAATAGGTAGGGGGAAGAGAATAAAGTTAGTATAGTATAAGCACTGACCTTTTTCCGGCAAGAACATCCAGATCCATCATTATAAATTAATAATAACCTTCTATTATATCCCAATACGAGCAAATCATAAATTACAACTTATGCTTATGCTACTCTACTATTCCATTTCTCCCTCTCATTCTCCCCCTGAATACTACGGAGTATACAGTATAAGTTTAGTTCCTGACTAAGAAAGTGTGGTTACTCTGTACCTGCAGTAGTTCCCTTCTTCAAGTTTCACTTGTAAGCAAAAAGTAAAGTAGAATAATGAATGAAGACTAGTTATTTCTCCATTTAGCTTGGTAAATGGTCAATGGTACACCCATCATTCTCTTGGCAGGGGAACTCCATTAACCAACAACAAAATGTCTTTCGATAACAAAGACCAGAAAAGCGCGCGCAACCATGGGGTCCTGGTCCCTGAAAGAATGTGAAAAAACGTTACTAGGCTTCTTCAAGATGTAGAACTTAGTGGCTCCACATAGTATTTTGTGGATATTATCCTGGTTTGGTACCTAGATCAAGGTTCTTCATCTGATTTTCGAACAAGGTTCATCTGAAAGAGAGAGAAAATTATACCTGTATGTACTTTCTGGGATTATAGGTGTGGATAGGATGGAATCGAGGCTGTGCGGTGCGGGAGGGGGAGAGTGGTCATGATCCAACCGCTTCTAAAGATATAATAGATCCTGAGAATCCTGATGGTTAAGATTATGATTCAAGTCATTACGACCTCTTCATTTGATCATTTTCTTATAATTATATCTTGCCTGCAAGAGAGTTAAAGTCATTCGCTTCTTTTCTCTCATCACTCTTTTCTACATCTATCAAATACTATCTACTTTCTTTCTATTTCATTCTTTTCATACACACCACATTCGTTGAAAAACCAAATTATATAATAATGAAGTCTCAAACTCTTTCCGCCCTCGTGGCTTTGGCCGGTCTTCAGTTCGCTGCTGCTACTAGTGTAAGTACCTTTTTACATCATGGCCTCCTCAAACCAACCGCTTTTACTAACACTATCATAGGGCGGTAGCTGGGGTTCCACCTCATCCTTTTCTTGCCCAGCAAACACAGATAACTCCGATTCTTGCAACACATCGCAAAAAAGCGGATGGACTTTCAGTGATGCAGCATCGGGTTCCATCTCCTCATATGGTGGTGTCGGCATGAGCGGTATGACCTGTTCCGATCAATTCGGCAAACGCGACAACCCCAAGCAACGCCGTACCTCATCCAACAAATGCATGTCTGGTGTCGCCTCCTCCGATTCCAAATCATCCCCCGGTATGACATGTGGCGGTACATCAGCAATCAGCTCAAGCAGCTCCGCCGATGCAGATGTTTCTCAATTCTCCATCACCGATATCCATATTCAATCTGAGTTTGATTGCAACCTAGAATTCCAATTCGGTATGAGTGATGGATCTACTTGCAAACAAGTTTCTGCTTGCTCTAGCAGTGGTTCTGTTATCACCAACTCGCAATGTGGTGGTGCTAAGAATATGACTATTGTTTACTCTTCCGCTAGTCAAACTCACACTGCTGCGTCTGGAAAATCTACTTGCAGTGTTGGTATTACTAGTGTTGCATTCGACTGCAGTTCGGCATCTACTACTTCCGTCCACGTTTCATCCACTGCCGCTTCCGTCAAGAGCACCTCTGTCTCCGCCAAGACCACAAGCAGTGCCGCCAAGTCTACTCTTGTTTCCAGCAAATCCACCGTGGCTTCCAGCAAGGTTACTGCGTCTACTTCTTCCCCAGCTGAGACCGGCTCTGTCGTTAAGTCTTCCTCCATCATTGGAACTGGCTCCGTCGTCAAGTCTTCCGTCATTGGAACTGGTTCATCACCTTCCTCCACCGTTGAAGTCAAGTCTTCAAAGTCTTCTTCTGTTGTTGAGTCTTCCTCCGTTGTCGTCAAGTCTTCATCTGTCATTGGAACTGGATCTTCTCCATCCTCTTCCGTTGTAAAGGCTTCCTCCAGCGTCGTTGTTGCATCCTCAAGCGTCGTTGCATCCGGATCTTCCTCCGTCGTTGTTGCATCCTCCGTTGTCGCATCTGGATCTTCCTCCGTCGCATCCGGATCCTCATCTATCGTAGTTGCCACCACCCCAGCAGTCATTGAATCAGCCACCACTTCAACCATCTACGCCACCTCCGTATCAACCATCATCTCCTGCGCAGCAACCGTTACCGATTGCCCAGCTCGTTCAACCGGTGTTACTACCATCATCACCCCTGTTTCCAGCACTGTCATCTCAGTCGTCGCATCCGGCTCAGTCGTTGCATCCGCATCCGTTGGATCAAGCTCTATTCAAGGCGTTTCTACAACTGTCTCCCCAGCTGTATCAGTCTCTACCATCCAGACCACCGTCATTGAATATACCTCCACCACTGTCTGCCCAGTAACCTTGACTCAAGTCTCTGCAGGTGTCACCAGCCTTTTGACCACCTCTACCATCTCAACTATCATCGCCTCATCCACAGTTGTTACCTCAGTTGCTGGTACCGTTACCCCATCCGCAGTGGCTGTTACCAGCGTTCAATCGACCGTCGTTGCTCCTACATCTGTTGTTACAGCTGTTACAACTGTTATCGCTTATACATCTACCACCGTCTGCCCAGTAACCCTCACCCACACAACTGGAGGTGTTACCAGCTTCGAGACTACATCTACTCTCTCCACAGTCATCAGCTCATCAACCATTGTCTCAACCAGCACTCTTGTTGTTCCAGCCAGCACAATTGTTGTTTCCGGATCCGGATCCGGATCTAACGTATCAGCTACTTCAGCTGCCCCATCCCCAACTGTTTCCGTCTCCAATGGTAAGTCTATCCCCAACAATTCTATCCCAATCAATAACTAACAAGAAACCCAGTTCTCCCCGGTTGCTTAAACACATGGAACTACCTCGTCGGATGCGCTGATAACACTGATGCATCATGCTACTGCCCAGACAGCACCTTCATCACTAACGTCTACTCCTGTGTTGAAGCATATGGTATCACCGCTGCCGAAGTAGCCGAAGCTCAACAATACCTCATGGGTATCTGCGCTGATTACGTATCCGTCAACCCCGCCGTCGTAACAGGAGCATCCACCATCTCCATCGCAACCGCCACCTCCTCCCTCTCCGGCGTAACCGCCACCCCAGTAGCCGGCGCAGCCACCACCCCCGTAACAACCATTACTCTCTCCCAAACCGTCGTCGTCCCCTGCACCCAATCAACCGGAATCTCCGCGGGCGTCACCACCTCCTCCAGCACCACCGTCATCCAATCCACCGTCACCGTTCCCCAAGTCGCTTTCTCCACCGCCACCGGTTCATCCAGCGGCGTTACAACCGGTGTTCCTAGCGTAGCGCTTATTCCCGGTACTGTAGCTGCTACAACCGCTGCTACAGCATCCGTTGCAGCGGCTGCTACCGCCAGTGGAACGAGTCGTGTGAGTGGAGTTGCCGGTGCAACCAATACCCCATCTGCACCATCCGCGACTTCATCTCCTATTACTGCATCTGGAGCTGAGCGTACCTCATCTGGAATCGTTGGACTTTTGATGGCTGGTATGGTTGCTATTTTAGCTTTGTAGATGGATTGTCTTGATGTGAGAGAGACACAGAGAGAGAGAGAAGCCATTGTTAAGCGCGGGCGTTATTCTATTCGATACCAAAGTTAACTTATCTATTGAGTGTGTGTTTGTTTTATTATCATTTTGTTTGTTCATCTTTATGAACGTTACAGTCAGTCGGCTATATGTTTACGATATGAAGGAAGGAAGGGTTGGGAAGGGAAGGGAATCCAATATGGATTTGAATGGTATATACCATCATGGAATTAATGGAACGAGGGATGGGGAGTGCAAAAAGAAAAAAGCACTGTAATTTTAGATTTGAGCTTGGGGGAAACTTGTTGGATAAGTCATAACATAACGTATTTGATAAAGATAAAAATAAAGAAGAGAGTTGATCAATTTTGATGTTTGTTTGTTTTTGAGATTTTGGAAATCATTGTTTGTGATTTTGTGATTTGTCAAGTATTTTTAATACATACGCCTGGAAAAGACGTAAATACTATATGAAATTTAGCTAACTCTTACTGCGTCGTTCCTGTTCTTTGATCTTGTACGTATTCATACTGTATAGATACTATCTTTAATACCGTAGCTATTCATTCTCCGCTGATATTGATATACCAGTATTTGTGAAATCTGAGACTGAGGATCGATTTGTACATTTTCTTGCTAGGTACTAGGTAGGAAGAATTTGTATGTGTAAAAACATGCTGGTACAGTACAGTACTCGTAAGCCCATCTAGTTTAAGTGGTACAGTAGAACAATATTATCAACGTCATGTCAAGCAAGATTCTCCCCGTCAGAGATAAAATCGGTTTATAAGGATATACTTGCGCTACCGTACTAACAGTGAAGTTGAAGTTTGAAAAGAAAAATAAATCTTCGTCCTAATTTCTACCTCACTAAGATCCTTTTCAACGCAAACCCTTGGATGACCGTCAATCTAACACACCCCCATTCTCAATTGTATTAGATTTTGTGAATATATAATTATATAATTAATTATTACTTCATTTAAATTATATAAATACAGCTGGACGCTTAGGTTCTCTCGTGGTTGTGGGACATAATTTACTTTAGAAGAAGAGACAGCTGAGTAGAGAAGATACAAAATCCTCCACAACTTCAATTGAAGTAATGCAAGATCTACTCGAGTAAAACCAAAAAAACTAACAAATAATTCCATAACTCCATAATGCCAGGACAAAAGAAAATCATGTTCCAATCTACCTATTTTCATACATAGTCGTAACCTTAAATCTTAATCCAAACCCAGCCGCGGACCTTTCAAAATTCACAGTACGCTGTACAGCCCTTCTACCTTTCCTATCATCATGTTTGATACCCCTTTTAGCGTATTCTTTCTCATACAATTCATTCCTGTATCTTCTTTCAGCATCTTGATCTGCAGCGTAGAGTGTAGGTGGCCGACGAGAAGGTAATGCAGCTAATGCCCGAGGAGGAGGTGGACCGGAAGGTAACATACGAGCAGGAGGTGGTTGTTGAGGAGGATGTTGTTGCTGCGATGAGGATTGTTGCTGTGCTGCATTAGCTACCCATTGGAGATCAGCAGCCGAAGGCACGTATACATCGGTGGATTGGTGGGTATTATAAGCGTTGTTTTGGCGGACCATGGAGTCTTGTAGATAAGGAGCTGTGGCTGGAAAGGCATAATATCCATTACCCGTATAACCATGATGTTGGTTCTGTAGATTTTGATAACTCTGCATCTGTACGGTTCGGGAATCGGCGAAGGGCGTTGTGGTGTTTTGTTGATATTGGTTGGGATCGGGCCTATGGCTGAGAGATAAACGTCCGAACTCACTGACTATAGTACGCTGTTTGATGTTATGTTAGTAGTTATCTAGCTTTGACTATATGTTGGAGATGGGAGATTGTTCGATTGTCAGGTATGAGTGAACAAGATTATGCTTACTTCTTCTGGGGGAGGTGTTCGTTGACTACGATGATGGTGTGAACTGCCGGTGGCTGAAGGACGGTGGTGGTGGTGGTCTGACATATTGTTATTTGCAAACGAGGTAGATATGATTTGAATGTTGTGAAAGAAACTGTAGTTGAATTGACAATTTGTAGTATAATATGGTACGAGGGACACCTTTATATACCTTAGGAGGACCTTGAAATTGTTCGCTCTAATTCAAAATTTACTATCATTTACTAGGTATAGACCAACGTCAGCGATAAAGTAGCAAGTAAGTCAGTAAGCTGACAGTATTATGAGGAAGTGGAGCTTTTGAATTGTATACGTCGGTTGGCGAAGGTATTTCTGATATTGTAAGCAAGTACGCAGACGAATTGATGAACTGATCAATTGCTTCTACGGTATGCCAACTGATGTAATAAATGTATTATATATGACAAGAATAACAAGGTGACATTCATGTTCGTCGCCTCACTGTTCAACTTTGTTTTCCTTCTTCTTACTCCACATGAAGGCCAAGGCATTCGAATTTGTACCTGGTTATTATTTACCTGCCATCCATGATTTATTTGTCTATAGTACGATTTGATTTCCATTCACTTGTGCCAACCCATGTTGAACACCAACATCTTATACCATACTTTATCAGCACCAATATCAAATCTATGATTGCCACTGTATGACTATGACAACTTTAGTTAAAGTATCTGTTCCAACGCAAATCCTTGGATGACCGCCGATGCAACAGAGCCTCATTCTTGATTTAACCTGAACCCGTACGCAGGCAATACAACTTGAAATCACGATAGGAAGGAAGAGTTGGTAGGGAAGGTATATTGCAAGTCGATTGGTAGTGAGGGAGAAGTAGTGTGATAAAAGTGATACCAATAGCCAACGCCAGATGTAAAATATGAATTACGCAATTTGACAGTACACCGCTCAAGCCCCCGTCCCATACTCCAACATCCTATAACTCCCCGTCCCATACTCCCCCGTCCTACAACTTCCCATCCCATAATCCCCCATCCTATAATCCCATAAACACGAAAACCACTTCAACCCCCCTCTTCGTCACAAGCGATAGCATAATGACCATCCATGTCCTTATACACAGTACCATTGATGTCGAGCTGGGTAGCCAAATTATCATTAGCGGACAGGAGCGTGCTAGTATCCACATCACAGCAATAAGCTTCGGCTTTCACAATATTGGTCGCATCAAGACCGCAGAGGTCCGTTGCAAATATGGTTATAGGTATAGCCGGGTCTTCCACTGGAACACGTTTGCTCCAAGTCCCTACTGTCATATCGAGTTGAGTTCCTGATGCTGTATTCAAAAACCCGCACCAAAACCTTATATGGCAGTTTTCATTCCAATCGATCGTGAGATTTTGATCTGGGGTTATTGCAAAGACTTTCGGACTGAATGAATTGTCCCCGGCAATACCCCAGCTGTTGGTTCCACTGGTCTCTAGATTGGTTGTGCCGGGGCCGCCGATATGTCCTTGTGTACCTCTGCCTTCGACTAAGGTGCGAAAATTAGTATGCGTTATATATAGAAAATGGGTAGGAAGATTGTAATCGAAGCACATACCAATAGTGATGAACAAACACAAGGCGCCAAATAAGTACATTATAGGCCTCCAAGTAAGGTTTTCGACACTCCCCAGCCTTCTTTTAGTACTTCTTGGAATAATGCCACACTCCCCTAACATGAATGTTAGTATATGTATGATAGAGAAATGGCGAGAAGAATATAGTAAGTATCACGTACGAGTACAATTACCCCTATGAGAGTCAAGGCCGTGAGAGCGGCGATTTGTATGCACATGATGCATCGATTGTACAAAGCTCGATTGATTACACGTAAATAATCAATCAATAATGATTTTCGAAGTGAAATAGATCGATTGTTCCTTGGGAGAACGAATGATCGCCTTCGAAGGGTTGATTGTAGATATTTGGAGAGGAATATCAGATGTGAAATTCAAGAAAGGTGTGAATAGAATTGATTTCGAATAGTGGTTGGGTAAAATTGATGAAAGAAAGCATGAAGATTATTGAATCTCATCATAACTATATGTAATGAGACAAATCCAACATATCCACACGAAAATCATGGCGGTAACGCTTCCTTCGATCCTTCTGTTGAATTCGATATAGAATTATGGCACGGCGGTAATATTTCCATTGTGATTGGAATGTACCCACTCTAGGCTTATGGGATTCCCAATTCCTTGATGCATAACCTGAAAAAATAGATCTGAGACTTTACTGAAAGCACTAGGATTTATTCCTCGATTCTCACATATATAATCTGCTGTCAGATATACCAATTTACTTGTTACCTGATGATAGAATTGGATCTGGGTAAAGACGAGATGACTCGATGGGTATCTTAGAGTCATACCGGTACGCGTGGGGGTCTATTTGGTACGGAGATAAGCCAGCGCTAACTTTTGACGAGGGGCAAAATGGTTAATTGGTCCGTGCAACGCGGGGCAATTGGTAAACCCAAAAAAAAAAAAGATTATCAAGCAAATAATTTTCGAAGCTGGAACCTAGAAGAAGAAAATCTCCTATCTCTTCTCCCAATACAAAATCCTCGACAACTCCCTCGATTTATACTCATCTCTTCACTCTTCAATATCTACTATTCAATAATATAAATCAATCACAATGTCATCCTCGCACAACCATGACGAGGAACCCCTCGAAGATGATGCCGAGATCTTCAACCCAGATGATGCAGCAGAAGAAATAATCGACGCCGACGGTGATGCCGCAATGGATTCAGGAGATGACGATGATGATGAAGCCTATGGCGAAAACCCCGACGGTAACGACGAAATCATGCAAGAAATTTTCCTCCAAAACGACTCTTCAGCCCATTTCGACGAACACAAAGACTCCATTTTCTGCATAGCCCAACATCCCACTCGTCCCGAAATCGTCGCTACAGGTGGCAGTGAAGGTGATGATGCCGACGGAATCGGATATATCTTCGACTCGACACCCGAGCCCGCTCCCGTATTACCCGCTAGTTACCAAACCAATGCCGCCGAGCCAACAGAAAGAAAGAGTCTGCAGCCTATATTTAAATTGGAGGGTCATACCGATAGTATCAACGCATTAGCATTTACACTTCCCCGCGGAGATTTCCTCTTATCAGGAGGATTGGATGGCAAACTAAGAGCATACGTTACCAATGGTAGTAAATGGAAATTCCTGCACGAAGTCCAAGAAGTCGAAGAGATAAATTGGATGTACGTTTGTCCGAACACGAAATTCCCGAATACGTTTGCGTTGGGGGCGAATGATGGTTCAGTGTGGGTTTATACGGTTGATGCGAAGGATAAAGTTAATCCGTTGAGGATTGTGCAGAGTTATTTTGTGCATACGCAGAGTTGTACGGCGGGGTCGTGGAGTGCGGATGGGAATTTGTTGGCTACGGTTAGTGAGGATGGGAGCTTGTATGTTTGGGATGTGTTTGGGGAGGCGATGGCTCAGGGTTTGACGCAGGGTGAGAGTGGTCAGACTGTAGTAGGTCTTACGAGTGTAGATCAGAGATTTGCTGTAGAGGGTGGGTTATTCAGTGTAGCGATTGCGCCAACAGGTGCATTTGTAGTCGTTGGTGGTGCAGGTGGTGCATTGAAGGTAGTAGGTCTACCTAGATTGGGCGATGCGAGTGGTTCTGCGCCGGCAGGAAGAAGTGGTGCAGGAGCAGCTTCGAAAGGAAAAGGAGGGAAGCAAGCTGGTGGGAAAGCATCTGGAAGTGCGGCGAGTGCGGGTCAAGCAGGTCAGATCCTGGCGGATCTACAAGCCCAAACTGATGGTATTGAGTCGATTGCATTTGCATCTCCTCCTTTAACACTTATGGCTACCGGAAGTGTGGATGGAAGTATAGCGCTGTTCGACTCCGCACATCGATTCGCAGTACGCAGACATATCAAAGAAGCACATGAGGAACACAGTGTAGTGAAAGTAGAATTCGTGAAAAACGCACAAAGTGGAGGGTATTTATTGACAAGTTGTGGTATGGATGGAGTAGTGAGGAGATGGGATACTCGAGGTGGAACAGGAATGGCAAATTCGGGATTTGTGAGGGAATGGAAGGGTCATAGAGGGGATGGGGAAGGTGGTGGGGTTTTGGGTTTTGTACAGGGTGATGGGTCGAGGATTATTACGGCGGGTGATGATTCTCTTGCTTTGGTTTTTGAGGCTCCGTTGTGAGTGGGTGGGTTAGTAGAATAACTTAAAAAAGCAAAAGTCAACAGAGAGAAAAAAAAGATGGTTGGATTCATTTGGCTGGCTTATTAGATTTCTGAATTACAATACCCGTTGCAAATAGGTCCTGGTGTTCCATATGATCTTAGGATAGAATCATACATGTCAGGATAGGATCTTGCATGATTCCTAAATTTACTTTACTTTACGACGGTATATATTAATCTATTGCCGCTAGAGAGAAATCACAATTGAAGAGTGAGGCGACGAACACCACCTTCTTGTTAGAACTGAACAAATGGATTCAAATTATCCATATCTAAATATGATTAAAATTTAGTAAAATTTATATATCCATCAATTAAATTGGATAACAATTTTTACAAATTACTACTAGGTAGGTACCGTATAATCACACAAAAATAAATATAACCACATAATCATAGTGTTGGTTGGTTATGGGCGGGGTCCGCACCATTTCAAGGTAAAAACTTAGGATAAAAAGGAAGGATGAAGTTATAGGTAAACTAGGTACCAGTACAGATGTATATACAGCATCTTTATTCACTTAATATACTCAAATAAGAAAATAAACCCTAAAACAGGTTTAGTTTATAAAAAAGCTATAGATAAATTGACCTTTGGGCTTTCTAATAAATTAATTTTCCTCCGTTTCTAACAATTACCAGTACTGGTAACCGCCCATTGGCAACACTGCCACTGCTTACAATATTTGACTACCTTTACTACCTACCTACTAACCAACTTATACAATTCGAAAGCTCCACTTACTCACTTAAAAATTAATTATTATACTGTACTGAGTACTACTAGGTAGTTATTTTATTATATTGTACTGTACTATATTGTACCAGTACTACCTAATACAGAGTGTCGATATGCTAATTTATTGTACTGTACTGTACTTCCGTATGTCATACTACAGTATATTTTTTTTTCTCGAGATATATTGTTATTATAAGTTCTTTTTTGTATAGGGTTGAGTTATTGCTCTTTGAAGAATAGTTTATTTAGTGGCTTGGCATTTATATTACCATTCAGACGCTCCTTGATTTCCATCTCTTGACCCCTGGCGTCAGTCGACCCTCTCTCAACCCATGTCATCGATGCAAAGCGTTAAAGGTCTACCAACTTACCACGCCTCAATCCTTATTGTTATGAATTTATACACTTTTTATAAAGGCATGGATATCAATAATTATAACCTCATCTAATAGTTCATTATTAAATTCGATATTTCAACCATCAAGATTGCTACATGAGGTATATACTATGCCATTTGAGGTATATACATCTGTAGTATGATGTGAATATTCCTGAATTTTGAAGCAGAGAAGGGACACAAATAACAAATAGCACATCGTTAGATATGCAACAAAAGTTTGTAAACATAATTTTCCAGGCCGATGAGGTCGCGACCAGTGTGGCGGATGGATGGCTCATGAGTCATGAGTCTCTTGAAGGATTTTATTCAGTACCATGGGTATGAGATACCTTGGAAGATGCTATGTCATTGTTGGTTTTTGTATGTGTTGGATTGTTTATAAGGGTGTCTTTTTCCTGACTGTAGTACACATTTCAGTTCATCTCATTTACTTCTTACATCATTTACATTCCTCATCTACTTTATTGGGTGTAAACTCGGCTCATATCTTACAAAACATCATCATGTCAGGCAGGAATCCCCGCTCCCGTGAAAACAGCCAGGAGCGAGATTACCTATCAATGGACCCAAATCTACCGGCATGGAATCAATCTATGCCTTATGCTGGATATCATTCTAGCTCAGGACGCCCGGGTCATCAGTCGGTACGTTAAGTCCTATCTATGAGCTTGTTCTAGTCTTGATTCAAGTTCCAATGCCAACAGTGGGTCTTGTTTGGCATTTTTGTCTTTGTTTCGGTTATGGCAGTTTAGTTAATATGCTAACCATTATTTTATAGAACTTTACGCAAGACTTCAATGCTATGACTGCTATGACTCAGAGTATGGAGTATGCGAGCCTTGGAAATTCATATGCCCCTCCTGCTGCTGCTGGGCTCCGAACTTCTCCACCACCTTATGGCTCTGGCGGACATCGTCAACAAGTGTCTCATGGTCAAACATCTCATGGATATGGCGGGTACGGCGCACGACTATCTCAGGGAAATTACTCACCACCGCTTCAACAAATCCCCTTGGCCCCTGCTGCCGAGTTTCGAGCTTCTCCGCCACCGCGGACCTATGAATCATACGGTCAGCAACCATCTCAAGGATATGTCCAACTACCGCTCCCTGGAAATTTCCCTGCTCCTGTTGTTAGGCCACGAGCTTCTCCACTACATCCTTCCTATGGCGCTTATGGTCCACCACCATCTCAAGGATATATCCAACCACAGGGCCAGATGCATGCTCCACAAACAAGCTATACTCAGCAGCCAACCGGTGGATATATCACATCATCAACCCAATCGCATGGTAAACAACCATCCCAGACTTCCATTCCTAAACGAAGGAATCATGAAACCAACAGTGTGAGTAAAATTCTTTAATACACAACAATACACACACTCCTTCACTACAACCAATTGACTATCAATTTCCTTTACTCATATTCATAATACTCTATCCACAATACACAATGACATTACCTATTCCTCATTTCACTAACCACCAATCTACAGCTCAAAAGAGCAGCTTATATTCCCAAATTAGCCGATGAAGATGCCAGAGTAAATGCAATAAATACCACGAGTGATATAAGCACCAAGAAGCAGCTTATCAAACAATTGAGGGATGATACTGTGGCTGCATTAGTTTCACATTTGCGATCTAAACCCGGAAATGGGGAGAAAAAGAAAGAGACGCTTGAGCATACTGCTCGCCAAGCACTACATAGAAACTGGGAAAGAAGGCCGGGTCGCCAAGATTGGATACAGAGGCGTGAGCGTGAGCGTGTAAATAGGAGCAGTACGGGCCAGATCCTCCCAACCTCTGATAAGAAAGATCGCAAGCAGAAAGGTCCCGAGAGATGATCAATATGCATTTGGAATGGGCGTTATTGAAATTTGGCTTTTTTTGTTGGTTTCTTTTGTTATCTGGAGTTATGGAGTTCTTTGCTATTTCTGTTTCTTTCCTTTCCATTGTGTTTCAAGTGTATGTTTGATATCTTTTCTCATATCTACTAACTACGAGTCGTGTCAGCAAGTACAATACCGGTAGGTGGATATTATACGCAAATATGCTCAACTAGTGTCGGGTTTTACTACGACAATCATAGGTGCAGGTGGGCACAATGTGGCGCAGGGTTTGTTCATTCTATGGGTTTGGAGGGGAGCTTTCAAGTGAAAACAGCATAGCATGAGATGCGAAGACAGACATACTTATTGGCAACTATCTCCTCCTACTCTTGCTGTTCTCCTCAAAACACCTATTTCCGATTCCTTTATTTCAGTCCTTCCCCTTCCACTCCCACCAATTCCTCACCTCCCTGACCGTTTCCCCTCCTTTCCAATCCCCACCTTCTCCACCTAACTTCCTCTTCAACATCTCAATCTCCTTATTCCTCCCCTGAATCTCCTTCTCCAACCTCTTATACTCTCCCTTCGCCTTCCCCTCCCACCTACGTTCCAACTCCTTCTTCTCTTTTTGAACCTCCCTCTCCATCTCCTTAATCCTCTTCTCCAACCCCTTCGCTCTCTCCCTCTCCTCCTCTCCCCCCTGCACAATCGTCGTACCCAATCTCGGCTGCCCTACACCCCACCTATCCAATTCATATCTGCCCCCTTTCACAGGAGGACCATAATCCCCCCACAAATACCCATAATACCCATACTTATCCCACTCACCATTCCACCCGCCTACATTCTGCGGCAGGGCAAAATAATCGATCGGATTACTCGAGATGAATTGTTTCGGGAACCAACCCAGTTCACCGAGATTCACCGAAAGAGGAGAGAGGGAAATCGACGCAGTACCAGGATAAGAGAATGGGAAGAGGAATACGAGCGTAAAACACATGACGAGACTACCGACGAAGAGATGAAATATGTAATTAAAGTTTCGATACCAGTGAAGACAATTGGGACAGTCGCGACGGGAGTAAGCGGCTACTTCTTGAAGATGATCCTCTTTAGCTAGACGCAGGACTTCTGCTGTTTGCGAGGGAAGCATAGGAGAAGGAAGCCATGGAAAAGTAGGCGTACTCGGCGAAGTATAATGATATTGTCTCCCCGTACTTCCTCTCGGATCATGCGTCACCCTATAAGGCACCACATCCCCACATCTATACTCCAAATTAACCAACAAATCAAACGGAGGATCCGTAGTTTTCGGCGTGCGAACACGAATTTCCGGATCAGCGGGCCCGGCAACATTTTCCCAGAGATTCGAACGCCAGAATTTGGGGAGGAGTTCGCTCCAGGGGTGTTTTGGTGGTAGGGGACGGTAGGCACGGATTCCTTTTGGTTTTTTATGGAAGGGCCAGATTTTGGGGAGGAAACTTGAGGGGAGCCAGCTGGATGGGGGTTTGTTGGTTTTTGGAGAGGATTTGCGAGGTGGTGGGGTGTACCCTTCTTCGGGGGGATCGCTGTCTGAGTCGTATATTTGGCTAGCGCGAGTTTGACTTGTACCTCTTCCTGTTTGAACATCGCTTGGTCTCGATTTAACGCGGTTACGAAGACCGCTAGGACCAGCTGTACGAGGAGGTGATATGTGAGGATCGCCTGTTCGGAATATAGATGGTGTAGTCCAGGGAGGAGAGGTACCTGTACTTGCTTGACGTTTAGCGTTCGTATCTCTTGCAGGCGGAGTTTTCGGTGCCGGTTTAGTAGGTCCAGCTTTTAGAACTGGGGATACTATACTATTACGAGGAGATCTGAAGCTTAAGACTGGGGGTGGGCTTGTCTCTCCTCGTGAATTATAGGGTCCTGGAATGCGTTTTGGAAGGGGTGACTTTGTTTGTGGAGATGTTATTGAATCGATTGCTTTTCCTTTCCCTTTATCTTTACTTGTTAAAGCTATAACTTCAGCTAATTCCGCTTCGAAAATTTCGTCATAATCTGGTGGTTGTGTTGAGGGTTGTGTTGAGGTAGATATATCTGTTTCTTTTTCTTTTCCCTTTCTACTACCCGACGGATAGATTGCTCTGATTTCCTGCTCTGATATCTCCACATCATCGAAATTATCGATGATAGGATCATTAAATTCTGGAAGTCCTTTAACTCTATCAGTACGATATACATGCAATTTATTTCACCACAGAACCAGAGAGAAAATACTAACTTGAACTTCCACCTCGATCATTTGATCCCGATGCAGGATTCTCCACATCCTCAAACTCTATTGGTGAATGAAATGCCCTTCTTGGTGTTATGGGTTTTACCGAAAGATCTCTACTTCTAATTGAAGAATCATAGCTAGAGAACCCTATTTCATCAGCCAATCTTACGGGTCTGCGTTCCGAAGATTGCTCTCTTGAATCTTCAAATTCAAGTAATAGTTCATTAGATGAATGAGATTGGCTCGAGGTATCTGACATGATTGTTGATACTGTTATCTTGTTTTGTACTCGTATTTCGTGGAAATTATGGATTCTAGATTATATTACGATATGATATGATGCTTGGAATGGGATTCGAAGTTTTGAAAAATAATTCTCTATTGCCTTTCATACAGGTTCTTCAATTAAGATATAGAGGTAGGCAAATACAAAGAGAAAATGCGCCGCATCTGGATAAGTAGTAATATATAGGAGCCTAGAACGTTGTGGGGAGTTCTCCAAGAATAGAGAAGGAAGGAAGTGAGGGAACAGAACAAAGAATAGATTTGGTTTGTTGGGGATCAATGAAATATTACCATGTATTTTGATGTTCACGGGGGTTTGAAATGTAACAAAGGAATTACTTGATATGAATTTTTTCTCAAAGAAGATACTTTAATCATGATCTTATGATTTACTGCCTTCTTAACTATTACGATAGCTTCATTGTATTACTGTATACTATTTCTGGGGACTTGACTTGAATCAATATTAATCCTTATAAACAAATCCAAAATCAGCTTACCAGTAATTGAAAAACACATCCCTCCCGAACGAAGTAAAACAATTCCTTAATTTCTCTCTCTCCCTTCTACATTCTTTTCCAAATCCCAACAACAACTCTCCACCACTAGTATCATATATCATATATCATACTATTCTCCCCCTCAAATCTCAATTTCATACCCTTCCCCACCCATCCAGCATTCATCAAAAAGTCATGCAAAAACTATTTCTCAAAACCCAGTTCTCCACCTCTCACTCAATAAGTTAGTTTCCAAACAGAAAGACACCCTCACCCTCACAATAAATCCCCAGCATATGGATATACTATAGATTTCCTGATTCTAGCCGCAATTATATATGAATATAAATTTCCATATCACTCAACACTCAGACTCCAGACACTCAGTATTTAGCATCCTTCCAAACCAAACCAAACCAAACCCAAAAAGAGAGTAAGAAAAGAAACAAACTGATAGTAAAAACAACATTCATCCTCAAACAACTATACTGTAACCCAATCCATCCTTAATTTACCACTATTTCCCCATAAATACCCCACACCCCGCTTCCCCAAAGTAAACGACATATCTCTACCAAAACTCTCCATATTCCAGTCAACGATTTAGAATGTGTTACCAATACGATTGTAAAGGGTGTTGTGCCAGCTATATTTGAAGGCGAGGAAGCTTATGAAAAAGCGAAAGCGGAATTGGCAAGATTATGCTCATCATGGGAACTAAACGAATGGAATGAAATCGATTGGTCGAAAGTCAAAGAGATGCAACTTCGTG
>JWJB01010260.1:0-34588 GCA_000812895.1 Rutstroemia sydowiana
CTCCATCCACAGGGGTGCAGGTAAAGACCTGGGCGAACACCACTCCAATCATCCAGCTCAGAACAACCAGACCAACTGCATATAATGCATACCGAAATGTCTTAACAGGGGCAAAGATGCGCCTATACATGAGTAGAAAAACTTGAGATGTTTGTAAAATATGACAGAATGAATTTATCGCGTTATACTCTAACAAGATATATTATGATCATTTCAGGAGACATATAGGGTGCTGAGAGGTGGGAGTTCATTTAATTCTTGGTTGTGATTCAAGAAGCTATATTTTGAGTTTCTGCAGAGCTCTATAGACCTCCTTTTTTTTTGCAACACTCCAAGGTCAACAGCATAACTTTATTGTACCCAGGGGTCATAGTGCATCGGGCCATTACAGATTAGAAATATTTGAACCAACATGACATAAATTTGACATCCTGATCGGAAAGACTGTAATTTCAGTATCGTAGAAAGGAAGCATGCTTGTGGTTTAATTACAAAGCAAGGGAATCTCAGGTGACATAAAATTTGTTTAAGCATCCCTTAGATCTCGCTCTTCTTCCCAACCACCGTCAACCGTGGGAACCTAAACATTACTCCCGCTTTTGACTCTCTTGCGGCTTCCGGGACAAGTCGAGAAATTTCATTCACTTGACCGCTATTGGTACCTGCACCACTTCGGGCAATCATGTCATAGATGAGCAGATTGCACTCGTGCATAGCAAACTCCTGATCTTAATGCCGAGAGTTTGATCAGCCTGAGTGTAACTTTATGAAGATCGAGGAATAATCAATAAATACGCAACTTACGAGGCTTGGCATTGATTAAATGCTCATGTACTTCCTTCATACCTCGTTCGTTGAATAGGCTAGCCAGTTGACTAGGCCATTGTGGAATAAGTCGAGGATCTTGGGCAGCTGTCAGGCTGAACAGTTGATGCAGGGCAGACTCCCCATTAGATGGATTGGTCTTTGTGATGCGCATTGAAGGTACGTCCGGTTCGGCCCACTGAAGCCAGCCTCCCGGTTCTATGGGAGTTAGACATGTTTATCCGCTAGATCGAGTGGCTATACTCAGCAACTTTACTAATCTTTCCAGGATTGGAAAGGGTTCTCCCTTGAGCACGAAAACCAACAGCCTCACATTGACGACATCGTATTGCTCTATCCATTCGTCTGGCACATCAGTGAAGATATCCCACTTTCGAATTTTTACGTTAGACGGAAGCCATTCCTTCGGTGGTGCTTGGGATATATCAACGTCGAAGCCATCAAGCTGAGTGTTAGGTGGTAGTTGGGACGAAAGGTCTGTGAGCCATATGCTATAAAATTTGTTAGTAATATTTGATTCTGGCGACCAAGATCCAGACTTACCCAGTCCCAGTTCCAATATCAGCTACCTTCAGACCCTGATGTGGTGTATCGGCGAGAATGTTGGGACTTAGGAGATAGCCGAACATCTGGGTCCAAAGATGATGCTGTAGATTAAGCCTGTAGGTGCACAATGAATGTCTGTTATTCGTAATTGGTTGGAAT
This sequence comes from Rutstroemia sydowiana, assembly GCA_000812895.1. NCBI lineage: Eukaryota > Fungi > Ascomycota > Leotiomycetes > Helotiales > Rutstroemiaceae > Rutstroemia > Rutstroemia sydowiana. The sequence goes on from JWJB01010260.1 coordinate 1,531, forward strand.
CGCACTATACCTTGTGCAGTCAATGTAGTCGCGGCTTAGTAGGTATTCTGTGGCTTCAGCAGCCATATTTGAAGTTGTTGTATGTTGGCTTTACGGATTAGATCAGAGAATGAAAAAAATATTTGTTTTGCTGGAAAATGTTTGAATAGATGCTTCGGATTTTACACACCATTCAAGTCATCTTTGATCTACCCGCTTTGCGCATTATAGGTTTAGACTTTTTGAGATTATATATATTTAATTATTTATATTAATATACTAAAAGTGGTAGTGCAACTAACGTGGATAAATCTGGTAATAGTTACGTTCCCTGAAATTGATGATACCCTACTGCTGACTTCACCACATTGTATTGTGGCGTATCATGCATACAATATTCTGATTATAACCTTATTGGTTCCCGCTACCACTTTCTATATACATCAACTGTGCCTCTTTTCACACATCACTCTGTAAAAACAAATAATGGACAAAATCCAATTGGACTTCAGAAGACTACAGAAGACTATAATGGGGAGGGGCCTCTGAATTCGAGTCACTGATTATGTGGGTCACCACTCCACCTATCAATTCTCTACCTTGAACTGATAGGAACCAGGGATGACACGGGCATTTGCCATTATTGATAATGATGGCTACCATTATTTGTCCATTGACCCGTTTGCCCGACTGTGCCTCTTTTCTTTTTAGCCTATGCACCTTACCGGCCACGAAGTCATGAAGCCTTCCCATATGAAATGGTTAATTGCCCCCACCTATGCCACCGAATTCTACTCTTCACAAATCGCATTAATTGTATTAAACACAAAGAAATCCCTAATTTTCAATCCGCGCAGCCTATCACAATACCTCAAAAGATATTTTTACTTTGCCTGCCTAGCTTACAATGGCAACCTCTCTACCTACCGTCGTTTTGGTGCATGGTGCCTGGCACACGCCTGCAAACTACGAGACCTACATCGATACCCTAAAGACACAAGGGTTCAATGTTCTTTGCCCAAGACTTCCTTCATGTAACAACAACCCTCAATCCGATGCTTCCTTTGCAGAGGATATCGTGGCTGTCCGGGATGTTGTGAAGCCTCTCGTCGAAAACGGCGACCGCGTCTTAATGCTTATGCATTCTTATGGCGGAGCTGTCGGTACTGATGCCATCGAAGGTCTGACTTTGCCGGACCGTAAAGCAGCAGGCCATTCTGGAGGGGTGGTACATCTTTTCTACATGTGCGCTTACCTCCTGCAGCCTGGAACTTCGGTGTTTGAAATAATTAAAGAAGTCGGCTTTGACCATCTCTGGCCCCAATTTGTTAAAAATTATGACGACGGCTCTACCTTTCCTGTAGACCCAGTGCAACTCTTTCTCGGAGGTGTGGAACAGAGCGTAGTCGACAAAGCGCTGCCTCACCTGGTACTGTCTCCCATGTCAGCATTTGAGACGAAGGCGAAGGGCGACGCGTGGAGAAAATTGCCTGTGACGTACATATTGACACAACAAGACTACTCGGTACCCAGGCCCTATCAAGATCTAATGCTTGAGAAGGTGAAGAAAGAAGGCGTGATTGTGAAAACCGCGGATTACGAGACAAGCCACAGCATTTTTATTACGAAGCAGGATGAGATGGTGCAGGCCGTTGTTGTAGCTGCGAAGGATGAGAGAAATCCATATTAGTCTTATCTGCGAAAAACACAACACAGGTCATCAATGTGGAAATTACTTTGAAAATCCCTCCATACCTGATAGAATTGAAGGAATTTAGGCACCATACTATATCCCATAATATTTGCTTTTCAGATTAGCGCAGTGATTTTTTAGTGAGATCAAGGTAAGCAGTGGTATCAATGTCTCATCTTTATCTTGCGGGATGACTAGAATAACACGATTGAAGTTGATTTTCGTGTGGCATTTTCAGATTTCAGTATTTAAAAGCCAAGTGAATATTGATTTTATCACTCTTTGAAGTTCTTTTCTTGTCTCTCGCCTTTCCAATGAACTCACCATACTGTAATTCTCATGCTACATAATTATGATATAATATATGAATATTTGCGTGGTCAACGTTCAAGATCTAGGATTCGAAATTTGCTACTCAATATTCATAAACACTAGAACCAGCTAGAGTGGACACTGGTAGTGGAAAGATAGGTAAATGGAAAATCTAATTTCGCATAAGGGTCAACCTCATGATCTATATGCCAATGAAAATCTGGGATGTTTCATAGTTGTAAGGACAGTAGTACTGTTCATTCCAAATCAAAGTAATCTGGTTTGGAAGCCGTGAATCCCGAAGCACAAATGCCGGCATCTAACCTACCGATGCTGCCAATTTTCCTTATTTGCTCAACCATTTACATGTATTCTCTTCTGTCGATGGAAAATTCGTGCGAGACATGAATCTGATCAGAATGGGCACCAACATGCTCTGCTTCCTGCCGATTTTTTTGAACCGATGAATTGTTACCCAGAGGAATGTTATCTTCATCAAGAGTCTCATAAGTGTTTTTGGAAGCACCTCTCTCAACAGCACGTTTGGACCTCAAGGATCGTAGTGGAGTCTCAGATTTTGTGGCATGACTACCGCTAATTTTCTTCTGCCATGATTTGATATAGGCCGGTAGCGTGGGCAAGCAAGCACAGGTTATAGCAAGTGGGGCCTCGCACGACGTCCAGACTCCCACTGCGACTAGAGTATCTAAATAGTTTATTTAGTGGGAGCAAGGAAAGAAGAGGGGCAAGGACTTACAGGTAATATCATTATTATCAATTTTAGAGAGACTGACAATACGGACAATACTACTCACACAAACACTGTATATGAAGGTCAGTATTGATTCATGTACTTTTATATGGATTCATACAAGCCTCCAAGACAAAACACCCCTGAAAGAACAAACTTTCTATGTGCTGACATGTGTAACTTCCAAATCATCGGCATTGGGAGAAATAGAATAATGACATCTGTAAGGAGATTGGCGATGGCGTTTCCATAGTAGAACTTTGTTTGATCGATACATTTTGCGGTTGCCATTGCAGCGATCTTCCAAGCTCCATCCACAGGGGTGCAGGTAAAGACCTGGGCGAACACCACTCCAATCATCCAGCTCAGAACAACCAGACCAACTGCATATAATGCATACCGAAATGTCTTAACAGGGGCAAAGATGCGCCTATACATGAGTAGAATAGAGAATTTTATTGTCGCCAAGGTCAAAGCGTAGAAAATGTTATCAACATAAACGATCTGCGATAGTGTGAGTGAGAGTGGGATTATTGGAAGACCGAATTTCTCAATGTACCAGAAGGAACTTTTCGATTTGGTTAGGAAGGAGGAATTTCGCGTGAAAACCAGCGGATCCAACGGTGGAAACCAGGATGCCAGTGGTATACAGGCCGGTCGAAAATATTAGTGAAAGGAAGGCAAACTACATTGTTTAGCCGTTAGCAACAGCTCCACAACGATTCCAATAAATGTCAGGCTTGTATGGGATATGGTGTGAGGACTTCTTGGAAGTGGAAAATCCACAAGGATGTGACATTACTCAGAGAATTTGGAGCCAATGTTTATGAAAAGAAGATCTCCGTCTGTACTAACCCAATCGTCCAGTCCGATATTTTTATTTGCGCGTTTCGCTACAAAGCGAACAGCTACGAGAGCGATCGCAAACGTCTGAAAAACAGTGGATATTATGATCAACGGAACAGCGTGTGGTGAGACGCGGGGCATTACTGTAGCCATTGCGGTGGATATGCGTGAATCCTGCGTAAAGCAAGATATACTTTTGTGGAAAGGGAAATACGCTTGCTATGGAGTAACCCATAAATGGCTCCTTAACCACCTCGGGGTCAATACCAACCACTAAGTTGGTATGCCTTTCTTAATACCAGCAATTAATAACGAAAGCTAATACTACTCTCGATGATTGGATCTATTTCTGAATGATCAGGATGGAGTTCACGGGTCGGCATTACTCTTTGGAAATCTTGAGCACTGGAATATGGAAAAATAATCCAATAATAGTACCCAGGTAGTAAAAGATGAAGCATACTAGGGGTTAAATGGGACGAGGAAGGAAACTGGGACGGGGCAAGGACTAAGTTGGAGACAGGAAGTGAAGATCGGGCCCGTGAAATGGGGCGATATTTGAGGCACAGTACTAAAGAGGACAACTAAATTAAATCATTTCACAACGCATCGAGGAGATATTCCCTGTACCTTTTCATTGCCTTCCCTTCGGAGCTGTCAAATTAGATATTCCTTGAACACCGAGCATTTTTGGTTCGGAGTAAGATCATCCCGTGTGTCAAACCAAGTTTTTAGGGTAAGCTACCACCTAGGTCATGTACAGTGAAAGATGTGGCCCGTATTGTTTCGGAGAGGGCGATAAACGCGCGCAAAATAAGACGGCGTAATAACAGATTAAATTGACATTTGATAAGAAGCTAATGATATTCTGACGTGAGATAGGTACCGTTGTTGATGACCTTGAAAGCTGTTGGATGCGTATGGTATATTGCCAATGTATATATGCAGAATCACATAAGCACTAAGGTTTTAAGGCCTTTCCTGATTGTTAGTGGTAAGCAACCCCCATTCTTGCCCCCTGTGCTGGGATTTATCAAGGTTGTTGATAATGCAACATCAGTGCCTTTCAACATAGCGGTAGCACCCGTGGGTGACGTTTCTTCAACCGACAAATATTGCAGTATGCAATGTATAAAGATCTCCTTAACAAACCGAATACTTACCGGTAAATAATGTGTTGCGCAAACCAAATAACTGTTCATTCGTATCCACTCCTCCGTTACTGGAATGCAATTTTCCGTATCCCTAGTTACATTCCAACCTATCATTGAGGAAGCTTTCCCTGCTAATTTAAGAACATATGTTTTTATATCAAGTATTATATTCCATAGACTACAAGGTTCTTCTCTCTATCCCGAATAGGCTAAGTTTAAGATGATATCACCTACATGTACATGTAACGTATTACCCCTCCCCCGCTAATACCCTGGCCCTTACAAGCATCTACCACCACCCCCACCCCCGAGCCCTAACCCCAAACGTATCAACCACCAGAACTTAAAGGTCCTTGCATATAATCATTCTAAAAGATTCAACTTGACGTTTCACTACGCATCCCTAATTCTAATCCTTGAAAGGAAACCATTGGACTATACGCCAGTCAGTCTGATATAAGCTGACGATTGGATTCAACTCTAGGAAAACACATTGGAGAATGCCATTTGTCAACAATATACGGGCCATTTGTAGATCTCAAGGCGGGGTTGGTCGAATTATATAGCACTTGATGCGGAAGTAAAGAAGGTAATACGGAATGATTACAGCCACCAGCTAATGTACACGCTTGAGAACATCACTCACAGCTGTCACCAATTCCTCCAGTCCTTTACCTTCTGAAGGTATACCATGCCCGGCATCATGCACAACTTCTATATTGTTTGCCGAAGAGCAGAGACGAGATAGAGGTGGGCCCATTCCCGGGTACTCTCGGTCATTATTCGCCCAACAATTGACCACCGGTAGACAAATTAACTCATGTGTGCTGGAAAATGGAGTGTACTCTATGATGTGATCGTTTTTCAGGGCATTCATATCGAATGGGAGTCCACCACACAGAAAGATTGCACATTTAAAGAGCGGTGTGTCCGTGCTGATGATCAACGTAGCTGCCAGCACAGCTCCTTGGGAGAATCCTAGAACTGCATCGAAAGGACCGTTTGATGTGACGTAGTCTTTAAGGTCTGTAACTGCATCAAGAATCCCTGATGGTGAGGGATCACCGCCTCCCTCAAAATAGGAATAACAATCAACATGGTTGCCAAACACCTCTTGTATACCGGGTGCTGGTGACCAGAGCATCGAGCCATCCACAAAATCAAACCCATGCTCATCTTCCCCCCCTAAACGGTAGCGTAGTGAAGCTGAATCGTACATTTCAGTATTAAGTAGAATCAGCCAGTATCGCAACATTTTCACGTACCAGTCTGAGACTTGAGAACCTGAAATACAAGCATATATAGTTAGCGCAATGAAATAGTAATTCCAGGGGTTGACAAGCTGTAGAGATCTGAATCTGATACGTACATCGCTATTTGTCCCTAGGCCATGCAAACATAAAAACCGCATAGTGATATTATGGTATCGTGAGTTAAATATGGAAAAATATTAAGAGTTATTATGGCATATGAGGAATAAACCTGTTGAATGGTTAGAGGTTAGGATGGTGAAGCCCGGCTTATATATATTTAATCGTTCTGACCCTCGCATGGGGTTCCCACTCGTGGAATATTAGAAGATTTGTCACCGACGGAGGGCTCCATCAACGGAAGCAAGAACCCCGTGTTACGCATATGTTCCTTTGCTCCACATATGCGGCGATAAGAGAAACACTGGATGACGGATATTACTGATAACCAAATGGTCGGTGCTTTATGCAAGGAGGATAGAGAAGAAATGGCTGAACCAATAGGTTTATCAACGAGGAGGAATTTGATTGGCTACATTGGCTCAGCTAGCCAAGCCAGTCCCTTTACACGGAAACTCTGATCATAGCAGACGGATGAGACAAGTAATATTTTTGAGATTTCAATGAGATATGAGAATTCTGAAAGTTAGAAAGGGTACCACCAAGCTAATGTATAGCAACCGTACTCTACCATTCAATCTTTTCTTCATCCTGCTTGTACACTGCGCATCATCATAGTAAAAATTACTTTTCCTCCAACTCGAAGCATATCGACAACTGGTATCAATTAAACTTATATTAGCAACAACACAAACCCTAACATGCCTCCTTCAACAGTCCACGGCGAGTTTGACGATGCTCGGATCGATAATTTTTATTATCACTCCAACTTAGAGTCGGGTAATAATGAGGCTGAACCAATTGCTATCATTGGAATGTCCTTGAAATTCCCCCAAGATGCTACGTCTCCGGAAGCCTTCTGGCAGATGCTTTACGAGGGCCGATGTGCGATGACAGAGTTTCCCGAAGATAGGTTCAATATCAATTCCTTTTTCAAGAAGGGCACATCGACAAATGGTACTGTGGGTGAAGTCTCTTTTTTAAATCCACATGCCGTCTTTTGGTCAGCAATTAATCTAAGAAAAACTTCAATAGCTTCCTCTCCGCGGTGGTCATTTCCTAAAAGAAGATCTTGGCGCATTCGATGCCGCATTCTTCTCTATCACGCCTGACGAGGCAATGGCAATGGACCCACAACAGCGATTGATGTTGGAGACATCTTATCAAGCCCTGGAAAACGGTAAGGTTGTCCGGAAAATGGGGAGTTCAGTTCGATAATGATAAATAGCGGGTCTTCCCATTGCCAAGTGTTCGGGGAGCAAAACTTCGGTTTACACTGCAACCTTCACGGACGACTACAAAAGTATGCTCCAGCAGGATCCCGAGCAACTTCCAAAGTATGCCGCCACTGGTCTGTCAGGGTCTATGTTGGCGAATCGCATCAGCTGGTTTTTTAACTTCCACGGCCCGAGCATGAATCTAGACTCTGCATGCTCTAGCAGCTTGAGTGCATTACATATTGCTTGTCAAGACTTACTCAATGGTACCTCGAGCATGGTATGGAATATAAACGCAACTCTATATTAGCCGGCCTTCCTAACGTATTGTATTTAGGCCCTTGTTGGTGGTTGTAATCTAGTATTTCACCCCGACTTTATGCTCATAATGTCGAATATGAGTTTCCTATCGCCTGATAGCCGATGTTGGAGTTTTGATCATAGAGCAAATGGATACGCTAGAGGCGATGGTTTTGGGGTTGTTGTTCTAAAAAGACTCTCAAGCGCAATACGGGATGGCGATACGATCAGGGCCGTCATAAGGGCCACAGGTCTGAATCAAGATGGCAGAACCCCTGGAGGTATTACTCAGCCTAGTGGGAAAGCTCAAGAATCTCTGATAAAGGAGACCTTTAGAAGATCCAATTTGGATATGGGATCAGTCAGATTGTAAGTGTACTAGTGAAGCATTATTCTTGAGTTTGAGAAGCAACAATAGATTGTTTGGAAGTCTATTCTGAAACTCATAATTCTTGCTTCATGGGACCCTTTCTTCTTCAAAATATTGTAGAAAGAATTGAACTGATTTGGGAATTTTTAATAGTTTCGAGGCACATGGCACAGGAACTTCCCTTGGTGATCCTATCGAAGCAACGGCCATTGGAGAATCTTTTCGATCGTTCCGGTCGGAAACAGATCCTCTGTTTGTTGGTGCCGTGAAATCCAACATTGGGCATTTGGAAGGGGGTAGTGGCATCGCGGGTCTCATCAAAACTGTCATGATACTAGAAAGGGGGGTTATTCTCCCTAACACCGGACTCGAGAAGATCAATCCCAAGATCGACACTCAGAAGCTTCATATTAAAGTAAGATTATCCCATGAAACGTGAGGCCTCTATCTGACCGTGATCTTCAGTTTCCCACCACACCAGTAAAGTGGCCGACTACCGGGCTACGTCGTGCTTGCGTGAGTATCGTTACTTCATCAAATAATCGGAACATTCTGACTGTGGAACAGATTAACTCATTTGGGTTCGGCGGATCTAACGCGGTCGTAATAGTTGATGATGCTCTGCATTACTTGGAGCTCCATGGGTTACGTGGCCGTCATCGGTCTGTAGACATGCGCCTGGCAGATAAAACTACCTTTGAAACTCAGCTTAACGACCAGCAAGCGCTGAAGCCAAAACTATTGATTTTGTCGGCCGTTGATGAGACGGCGATACAAAACATGATTCGTGCGTATAGCGCTTATTTCCAACAGCGGGATCAAGCTGTCTTAGATACAACATTACATGATATTGTCCACACGCTCGAAGCAAAGCGCTCACGTCTCGCATGGCGCTCTTACATCGTTGCGACATCCGGTAGTGATTTGCAAGTCATGCATAAAAACAACTCCAAACCAATCAGATCCTCAAGCCATTCAAGGACTAACGCATTCATCTTTACGGGTCAGGGCGCTCAGTACAGACAAATGGGAATCGGATTGATGGCATTTCCTTTTTTCGAGGGGCGCTTTAAAGAGCTTGAGGAGATTCTGCACGATCTAGGCTGTACATGGTCTCTGCAAGGTGGGTAGCAGTATATGACAGAAATGACCGTGCTGATAGTGTGATAGATCTACTCCATGATCCTCATTCTGAAATTAATGAGCCAGAATTTAGTCAGACTTTATCAACTGCCCTCCAGATTACAATAGTCGACTTGCTTAGATCATTCGGGATAACCCCAACTGCTGTCGTGGGCCATTCTTCGGGTGAAATAGCTGCTGCGTAAGTGATAGCAAAATTATGTATCATTCTATCTACTGATCCATGCAGCTATTGTATAGGTGCTATAAGCGAGAGAACAGCTATGGGAATTGCATTTCATCGTGGTCGTCTAGCTGCCCAACTTCCGAAACTCCATGCGACCCCACAAGGAATGCTAGCCGTAGCTCTGAGTGAGAAAGATATTCAACCATTCATTGCTAGACTAGAAAATCAATTCGCATCGCCTTGTGTTCAAATAGGTTGCGTCAACAGCCCCGATAGTATCACCCTCACAGGAGATAGGCTTCAGCTAGAGATCATCCATTCATGGCTGAAGGAGAGCCAACATCAAGCCCGCCAACTTCGCGTAAATGTTGCATATCATTCTTCGTTCATGCAGGCAATAAAAGCGGATTACTTTGAAGCCTTGCAGGGTCTAAAGATGAAAGTCTCTAGGTCAGTATCAGCGCCGATGTTGTCTAGTGTAACGGGAACAATTATCCCTCAGAGCTCATTGTGCGACCCTAACTACTGGGTCACGAACCTCATATCCCAGGTCAAGTTTTCAGATGCAATAGCTATGCTTTGCATTCGGTCTGGGGATAAACCCCGGAATCATCTTGGATCATCGCCACAATCACTTGCGGGCATTACAGAATTCATAGAGATAGGGCCACACTCAACCCTCCAAGGTCCGATACGTGAGATTATGGTAAACACTGGTTCCCAACAACGATTAAATTACATCCCAACATTACATCGCGAAAATAATGCTGCGGTAAGCATGCTAGAAGCCGCTGGCAATTTATGGAGCCTTGGATATCCAGTTGATATCATCACAGCCAATGGTCTGGAGAAAAACCATCGATCTGTGATGACAGATCTACCCGCGTATTCGTTTAATCATACAAATCGACATTGGTTCGAAGACAGAACAAGTACTGAATTTAGGTTCCGGTCTCATCCGTGGCATGAACTATTAGGGAGCTTGATCCCAAGCTCAAGCTCTTTTGAGACACGCTGGCGCAACTTTCTCAGTTTGGAAAAGCTTCAATGGGTCCAGGATCACCGAGTAAGTTATTTGCTTGTCGCACTCCCTTCCGGAGGCCAATTATTGACAATCAAAAGATCAGTAATGACTGTCTCCTTCCCGGAGCTGCTATGCTAGCTATGGCTATTGAAGGCATGAAACAGGTGTCGCCTCAGAACATCAAAGTTATGGGATTCGAACTACGTGATGTAAACTTTATGAGTGCCCTCCAAATCCCAGAAAGCGCCGATGGTATAGAAACTCAGGTATCTCTTACTACATTCAGGAATGCCTCAAGTGATTGCGACCCATGGCATATATTTCGGCTTTTTTCATTCACCTCGGAATGGGTTGAGCATTGCCGCTGTAGCATCAGGATTGAAACACAGCCACAAGGCAATACTATGTCAAGTTACCACCAGGAGCTCTTATCTACGATTGATATTTGCACCGAAGAAGCTGACATTAAACGTTTCTATGATGTCATCCGTGATAATGGTGTTAACTACGGTCCAATATTTCAGACGTTATATCACGTTCGTTTCAACCGATCTGGATCTGCCATTGCTGATATTCGAGCTTTATGTAATGGCTCAGACGAGATGTCGAAAACTCTGCACTTCGATGAGTATACTTTTCATCCCTCAGTTCTTGACGGCTTATTTCAGCTAGTCTTCCCTGCTCTCAATAACGGAGGCACCCAAGATCTTCCAACAATGGTGCCATCATCCATACGAAAATTGTTAATATACTCGAACGACACATGGACGTCATCAAGCTCCCTGATGGCAAGTACCAGATCAAGCTTTAGTGGATATCGTGGAACCGAATCTACTGTTATCGCCAGTTCTCCCAATAACGACTTCTTCTCGATAATGGAGGGATACCGAACGACATTTGTTTCTGCTTCAGAGGATACTTCTTCTGTCCAAGAACAAAGACCGCTATTAAGTCGTCTCATATGGAGACCCGATATCACCCTTTGCAACAGCGAGGATATAGTGAAGCTTTGCGAAGAAGCGCGAATTCAGAATGAGGATCGTGCTAGTTTCTACAAACGTCTCTTGCTACTAGTACAACACTACATCGCGACAACATTTGAGACTATAACTTCATTTCCAAAGAGAAATGAATCCCCCGAGTCCAAGAAGTATATCGAAGTGCTGAAAGAACAGCAAGATATACTTAACAATCATGAGATGTGTGCCGCCAACCCTGAATGGACCAAAGTAAAGCATTCATCGAAATACAGAGCAACAATTGAGGATGAAATAAAGAGGACGAATAGCATTGGGCGCTTTTACATGACTGTCGGTCAAAACTTTTTGCGGCTCGTCAATGGCGAGGCCAACTTGAAAGTCTTCCAAAATCTTGCAGATGCTTATATTGAAGAACAACTAGCGAGCCCCAGTATTCATAGACAAATCGACATTTTCCTCTCTCATCTTGCCCATAAGAACCCACTAATGAAAATAATGGAATTCGGCGGGGATAGTGGAGGCACTCTATTACCATGGCTAAATGCCTTGTCTACTCAAGGAACTGCTCAATGGCTTCAGTACGACTATACCAACGTCTCGTCTGACGAAATTTCGAAAGCTAAAGAGCAATTTGGAGCCGTCGCTTCCCGTGTCCATTTCAAAGTACTGGATATTGGAAATGACCCAATACAGCAAGGATTTGACAAGTCCTCTTACGACTTGATTATTGCAGCTCATGTGAGGTCGGTCTCTCGGAGACAAGTTTTCATAGCTAATCTTTCTATGCACAGGAACTCCATAATACTTCGGATCTGTCCCAAAACCTCAAGAACTTAAGGAAGGTTCTCAAACCGTACGTACATACCAGTTATATTTGATCTATGAATAATTTCTGACATCAACAGAGGTGGTACATTAATCTTGGCTCGAATAGCAATCCCCCAGTGTATGAAAATCGACTTTACCTTCGGTCTCGTGTCTGGATTGGATCCTTGCCTCCCAAATGAACAACTATCAGATATTCTAATTGGTAGCGGTTTCACTGGCATAGACTTCAGCTTACGAGATTATGGAGATGAGGATTATAATCAGATAAGTGTGATTGTCTCGAGTGTTCCGGAACAGATTGCTTGGAATACTCTGAAATTCCCCAATATCGCTATCCTTCTTGACGAGAAATCTCCAGCTCAATTGGACTTCGCCAAAATTCTCAAACAAAGGATAGAAGAAACCGAGAAAACTCAAGTGACAATTTATGACTTTGCTAATGCCGTAACGAATCGATTAATAATTGACGATATGTGCATATTTCTGCTCGAATATCAGACCACTTTCTTCACCTCCCTCGACAAGGATGATTTTGCTAATTTCAAGAGTGCATTATCACTCACAAAAAATATCCTATGGGTAGTAAAGGATGTCCAGGAGTTAGTAAGACCAGAGTTTCACCTCGTGGATGGGCTTTCGCGTGCTCTCCGTTCAGAAGAGCCTAGGCTGAGATTTGCGCGAGTAACTCTTGAAAATGATGGACAGATAGGGTCTAATGACATAACGGCAGTACTCAATGTCTTGAGAAGAACAATAAGGTCACCTTTAGATGACATGGAACCAGAGTACGAGCAGAAAGATGGTATACTCTGCATTAGTCGCGTGGTCCAGTCACAGGCCATGAATAAAATCATTGCGGAAAATGTCACTCCTTACCAGGAACGAGAATTGCGTCTAAATCATGACATACCACTCACAGCTACAGTAAAGACTCCCGGGATGCTTAACAGTATCATTTATCAGGAGGTTGCTTTGCCAGATGAACTTATTGATCCTGATGAAGTTACCATCCGTATTCTAGCCGTGGGTCTTACTTCTCGAGACTACCAAATTGCTTCTGGGCAATTGAATGACAAGAGGATGTTTTCCGAAGGCTCCGGAATAGTCGAATGCGCGGGACACAAAAGTGGATTTTCTCCAGGCGACAAGGTCTTTGTCAGCTATCCAGGTGCTTGCACCACCTTGGTGAAATGCAAATCGTACTTTGTAGCGCGATTCCCTCCAGATCTGTCATTCATCGAGGCTGCAGCTCTACCAACATCAACGCTGATAACAACTCATGCACTAATGAATTCGGGTCATCTTGCTAAAGACGAATTTGTGTTAATCCATCACGCAGTTGGTGCTCTTGGCCAAGCAGCCATACAGATTTCCCAATACATCGGAGCCAAAGTTATCGTAACTACCAGCTCCAATGAGAATGCTGAGCTTCTTGCATCGACTTATCACCTTCGGCCAGCCAATATTCTATCGAGCAAAGATTCGCATCTGTCCCGTGCCATTTTTGATGCTACTGATGGCCATGGTGTAGAAGTTGCGGTCTACTTTCATCCTGGCAATGATCTCGATATTTGTTTGGAAGTGCTGGCCCCATTTGGTCGGTTGCTTAATCTCGGAATCACGAATGATTCAATTCCAACCAATACAATTAGCAACCAGGCATCATCAAAATGCACAAGTTACATCTCCATAGATCTTGCTGAAATCCAAGTTTTGCGTCCGCTTCTGATTCAAAAATTATTTAATCAAGCATACCCACTTATCGGGAGTGGGGTCATCAAGCCAGCTTCACCTTTAAACATTCATGGGGCGGGTGATATTGAGCAAGCCCTCACAGCTTTTCAAACAGGTCGTAATACAGGCAAAATAGTCATCGATATGGATCCTCATATTTCTGTTCCGGTGATGCTCTCTTTCACGTAAAACTCAATTTAAATATATCTGCTAATATTTGACGGCAGGCGCTCATCACAAACAAAGCTTCTTATCACTTCGACTCCTCCGCAACTTATCTTATTGCCGGTGGATTTGGGGGCCTAGGACGAAGCGTTTCTCGCTGGCTGATTGAGCGTGGAGCGAGGAACCTAATCATCCTTGGGCGTTCTGGAACTAAGAGTCAGTCTGCTAAAAAGCTCGTTAAGGAACTCCAGGGATTGGGAGCACGAGTAGAGGCTCCGGCGTGCGATATCACCCAAGCTGAAAGCTTGAAAAAAGCCCTCGAGGAATGTTCCAAAACCTTACCGCGTATCCATGGTTGTTTCCAATTAGCTATGGTTCTGAGGGTATGGGGCCTTCCACAGATTATATCTTTGTATTGGACTAATAAGGATGATAGGATGCAATCTTCGATAACATGACTCACGATGACTTCATAACGTCAACACAACCAAAGGTAATCGGATCATGGAATCTACACATGCTTCTTCCAAAAGGAATGGATTTCTTCGTCTTATTATCCTCCATCGGTGGAATTCTAGGCGCCACATCCCAGGCAAACTACTGCGCAGGAAACACCTATATGGATGCTTTGGCTAGGTACCGTACTGCGATTGGTGAAAAAGCTGTCTCGATCGATCTGGGAATGATGATTTCGGAAGGCGTTGTAGCCGAAACCGAAGGCATGCTTGATTCACTGCGGCGCCTCGGCTATTTCATGGATATTAACCAAGCTGAATTTCACGCTCTCTTGGAGTATTACTGTGACCCAAATTTGCCCCTACTAGCTAGCTCAGAGGCACAAATCATCGTCGGCATTGAGCATCCGGCTTCGATGGAAGCGAAGGGCCTGGAAGTGCCACATTGGATGATACGACCCTTGTTTCGTCATTTTTCACTCATCAATAAAGATATTGCAGGCACCACAAGCAAAAATCAAAGTATGAATTCCGAGGAAATTTTAAGGAATAGCGCCTCGCCGGAAATAGCAGTGGAGCACGCCATTGAATGGATCACCACAAAG
This sequence comes from Rutstroemia sydowiana, assembly GCA_000812895.1. NCBI lineage: Eukaryota > Fungi > Ascomycota > Leotiomycetes > Helotiales > Rutstroemiaceae > Rutstroemia > Rutstroemia sydowiana. The sequence continues at coordinate 16,623 of JWJB01010260.1, forward strand.
GTATCTCAAGTTTTGGGCACAAGAGAAGATGAGATTGATACAAACAAGCCAGTATATGTCAACGGAGTGAATTCACTGGTAGCAGTAGAGCTACGTAATTGGTTTGGTAAAAAGATTGGTGCTGATGTTGCGGTTTTCGAGATATTGGGAAATATGAGTATTGCTGACTTAGCGAAATATGCTGTGGATAGAAGTCGATTTAGATAGGTCGATTTGTGGCTAGATGAATTCACAGGTCAAACCCTAGATTCAAGTATCAAGTACCTGCTCCATAAACTTATCCTGATCGAATTGAATGAATTTAGTCGCCGTATTATGTTCCATGATATGTGTCAATCAGACTATCCTTGTGATTCACTAGTAAGATCAGTATAGGGCTCGCTGTCAGTGCGTCATCCCTAACTTCCAGTATGATTAAAAGATATTACTTACCCTTAATTTCCCCGTATTATTGTAATACATCAAAATAAATGGAGTCACACCGCAACATATTGATTCGGAGTTTAGTCAATGAGCACAATTCTTATTATGACTTCGAGCTATTCCATAAGAAAGACTCATTTAGTTTCTGGGTGTACAACCTCGAAAATGTCTATAAGAGAGAGGGCAAGTCCCTCATTCTTTCAATCCAGTACATTCAATTAAATCACCAACATCAAGTTATATTTTTTGACGAAAAAGGCTATTACTTTCTACACATACATCTCTTCAACAACAGCATCATGGCATCGAAAACCGACGAACAAAAAAAATGGACCGATGATAGAGATTCATACCTACGCTACGCAATGCGGTCTTTGGCACCCAATAATCAATGTGCTATTCCTTGGGCGAGTGTATCCGACGTGATGACTGGAATAACTAAAGCCCTGAATACAGTCGAGGGCCGTTCAGATAGTTTTAGTGAAAACTCTTGTCAATCCCGTTGGTTCAAAGTTCTTAGAAAATCTGAAAATGCGGATAAATTGGATTTTGCTTGGAAGAATATCGAACGTATAAGAGAACAGCTACTCAATGTAGGCATAATCTTAACTTTGGATGTTTCGGTGGGGGATCGCTTGCCTGGACATTTTGATACGGAAATCACTTTAGATGACGGGCAGAAACGCGGAGTGTATAAGCTTTCTACCGACGCAAGGGGCCCTGGGGCTAATATACGTCTTCAACGATCTCGACAGTATACAATGCGCCGAGATATAGAATACATAAGGAAGCATCTTTATAAATTTACACAAAATCGAGAGTATAAAACCCTCTTGGATCTTTCTGATCAACCTACTGTGCAGCAAGGCCAAGCAGGGTCGAGTTCCTCAACATCCGCGATTTATTCAATACAAGAATACTTGAAAAGAAAACAGATGCGACTTGAGCAACAAGAAAATGTCCTACAGAGTCAAGCAACCTATTTACGATCAATCAGGCCAAGTCAAAATCGGTCTCATAAACCCAAGCGACCAAGGGAAGAGAGCTATTTACCATCAATGAGGCCCAGTGGTTATGGGCCTCAGCCACCTAGCCGACCAAATCAAGGAACCTCCTCACCGCCACTCAATCAAGTTTTAACTGAGTCTGCGGCATCTAGCCAACCTAGATACTCGAACGATTTAGCACCACTTAGACAAAGTCGACATGGATCTCAAGGAACTAGCCGACCAACTCGAGAAATCTTTTCACCGCCAATCAGACCAAGCGAACCTACCTCTTAGTAATCTATTCGACAAAATCAAGAAAGCTATGCATCATCAATCGAGAAACCCAGATACGACTATGCAGCGCCGCGAGATGGTCAGCAGCCCAAATACGAACAAGGCGGAGATGAGAAATCGAACAAACAATACTTTACGTCTTATCCAGCATCTTTCATGGATTTCAGGATATAGAAAATTACCCAACAACAAGCAGGTCGGTCAATACCTCAAAAGTCAAGGAATCTGATCCCGTATCAAAAGAGGCGTATAGCCAGGACCATACATCTCAGAATAGACGTGGGGTTTTATGTAAAATTTTATCAGGAAGAGGATATGAGTTGAGGGTCATTAATTTCATATGTTGATGTATTGAAGATGATGATTTGAAGGTTGTGGTGAGGAATAGTTGGATCTGTACAGCTATGAGAATGAAGGACGGGGTAATTAAGTAAAGCGTAGCAAGATTTATGAATGAATAGATAGCAATATAGTATCCTCTTCCCTCACCTACTCTCGTATGTACTCACGTGTCAACAGACTCTGGCACCATACCTCTGGATACATACGGAAAACGGGACTCTGTTGACATTCTGCATGGGTGATAGACCCAGGGTAATGAAGATGCGTGCGCATATCTATAGATCTGTGATGTTTGAAGACTTGGATGGGTGTATGGCGAAAGAAGGAAAATCACGGATGACCTGATTTTAAAAAGTTTTTGCCGTGGTCATTTTTTGCGCGTAGTCATTTTTTGCTCGTAGTCATTTTTTAGTAGTCAAGTGTGAATTACCCCAGATGTGTGGAGAGATTTTAAATGAAGACAGAATACATGAATGAATGGCATTTAGAGGGCTTGATTTGAGACAGGATCGGGTGGATTCCGAAGGAAAACCAGCGCTAGTACGAGCAAAGAGTAAGGATAAATTATGAGCTTGGGTGGAGATTCATGGGATTCAGAGATCTTCATGTACTAGTCGTTGGTTATTTCTTTTGCAGGTTAATACGAGTGGTAATGTGTAAAGCGTGACATATAGCCTCGGAACCCGACTCAAAGATCCCAGAAGCAATAGACAAAACTCCATAAAAGAAACTAAAATTAACCCGCGGTCTATTTTTTTTCTTCGTCACATCTATCTGAATTTATCATATACTCATCTAACATCGCTCAAGGAACTCAACTGGCGCGAAGTTATAATTATCGAAATAACCAAACGATTGTCTTAGTACATTGTTCCTTCTATCATTCCTTTCTGTCACTCTGGCAAGCTTTACCCTGCACAACGTAGCAGATATTGTAGCTCCTAGTAATAATGTCAGTTAAAGGGGTTGGAAGATTTACATACACCATTTTTCTTTGTCCTTCTACAAGTGGGCGTGATTGTGTGCTGGTAAGTAGTAACCATGTTCGGATTGTCAAATGAATAAATTTATTGTTGGGGCGCCTTCTTAGCAAATAAATAGAAAACATGTCTGCGATTGTTGATCGGTGTTTTGGTTCTATTCATGATCAAGTTGTAAACAGAGGTATGTAAGCAGTGGTTAGAGGGAGACATACAATGAACAATGCATTGTAAAATTTTCCTTTGTCGTGGGGGATGTTTTTTTATAACAAAGATTTTATTGTTCATCAAAATCGCCCGCCTTCAAATTGTCTATAAAAGAGGGCAGTCACCCCGTCCACTGAATTGAATTACAATCTTCAACTTGCATATATCTTTATATTCAAACAAAATACTTATCATATCCCAATTGTCTATATACTCAACTTATCGTATTAGAGAAAGTCGCGTTATCCAAAAATATGGATTGTATGTCCAGGTTCGATGGGGTTACAGGCACGGATTGGGGGACGTTCACAGATTGGGAGAAGTTCACAGATTGGGAGACGTTAGACGACGCAGTCTTACTTTTCCTAATAATGTTAGTAACAAATAATCAAAATTCTACTCCTGATTTTTGGATTGTCTCCAAACTAATGCTTGCGGTAATGAAAGTACTTCGATCGTATACTTCTAGATCAAAAATCGATGAAGATATTGGATACAATTATAATGCCGATGCCTGTAGCTCCCGCTTTTACACTCGGCTTTATGGAAGGAAAAACAAGTTTTCGATAAACCAGGCTTTGGAAATGATTGATTCGGTCATAGATCTATTAATGTGCTGTGGCATAATCATATCTTTCTACCCCTCACGAGATCCTCTACCAGGTTATGAGGACAAGACCATAATTTTAAATGGGAAGAAGCGTTTCATGTACACATGTATGAAAGGTGAACCCGACAAAATTAAGCTTGAAGATTTACGGCATCGTCGACATAGTCTCGTAAACTCTATCAGGAGGAGGGATGAACAAGCCAGAATCGACTTGGGCTTAAAAGGATCGAGATTCCATATAACCATCTTAGAATTACTAAACAGAGGATTGGTAGCTGAATGGCAGTCTCACAGGAAAAGTTTAAGCCAATTAACGGGAGGATGGTCTAACAAGGTCATGCGACGTCTTCTTCAAGAGGAGCTACGAGATGTCCATTTTCCAGAGAAAGCGAGTTCTTCGACACCACATGCTGCCCGAAAACATCCGATGTTTCAATCGATAAAGAATGCGCGAACTATGTATGAATTAAAAGCGGCAACTTTTGATTTGGACTATGCACTACCAACCACGGATCAATATATAAACCAGCTAGTTGCGAGTGAGAAATTGGCATCTCAACAGCCAGATCTCGGGAGTTACTCACCTGGATATTGTGGTGAGAATGCAAATTATGGTTGGGAGTGTTGGACAGTCCCTTCATCAAACTCATTTGACCAGCAACAGCAGCCATATCCCCCGCAAGACTCAAGTTGTATAGATCCCAAATTACTCGCGCAGGATCAACAACTTGTCCCGCAAGATGATATGAACCCTTCAAATGATCAAACTGGTCCACCGTGTGAGTCACTCAAACCAATCGAGCAGGGTGAACAACAACATAGCCAGGATGATGCAGGAAGTCCAGCCGCAGCCCAAGGTACGTATGACCTGGATTTTGACCTATTCATTGACATGCACGCGTATGAGGACGATGAATTGTAATAATCACGATTGATAATAAACAGGAGTCAAGCTATAAGAAAATGAAGAAAAACGCAAAAAAAATTAACTTAGACAGCGTTGCTTACTTACATGTTTTTCAAACCTCCAAGTATAATTTATATCGATCATTTGATATATATATCAGAGCTCGATTTTCTCTATTCGAAGTTTAGGTTTGCTTGTGAAATAATAAAAAAAAAATTGAAATATTAAGAAATTGAAAAGTTGAAATTATTTATTTGAGGTAGAAACGAAAAAAAAAATTGTTTGGGTGGATATCGAATGGTAGGAACTGTATTGCCTCCCTTGCGTGCATGGTAAATGGGGTAGGTAGTTTGAGTAGATTCAAACGGATTTCGATTCATAGGAGGCAATAACATAGAAGTGATGAAGACAACGCCGCCATATATCTTTTCGCAACCGAACGGTGCACTGCCGACCATATATACCCTACGTATGAGGACCCAACATCAGCATTGTATTTGAATTCATCACTGTTGTGCTCAAGATGACGATTCCCTATCCCGAGGATTTGATTTTTCCGCGCTGAATTCGACTATGATTCTGTTGAACCAGCGTGGTGTGGTTTTTTGATAAGAGTGGCCATATTTTTTTATGACGAGTGGCGGGCCTCCATGATTCACTACCTTCAAATGACTTGGAGAACCATTAGTTTTGAGTCACTGAGCTGTACAAGAATCTTTTCAAAGTCTCATAAAATCTCTTCGAGTACCGATGACTTCGAGCTATTCAATCAGGAAAGTAATCCTCGAAGACTCAAAGGCCGTTAGAATGTCTGTAAAATATAGCAAGTCCCTTGGACTTCTTTCCTCAATCCACCACATACAAGTGAATAAGAAAACTAGTGATTAATTCTCCACACATACCGTTATACTCAAACTAAAAGTCTTACACCATATTTTCATTTCTGGAAATAATTTCGAGTGATCAACTCACTCATTCAACATCAGGTCCCTCTCTTCATCCTGCCCCTCGTTACAAAACATCCCTGAGCTCTCTTCCTTGTCCATCATATCTCTCTTTCTATCCACATCCATATTCAAGGTCGGATCCATACACACATCTATAAATTCCACTTATCCTGTGATCCAAAAATAACACGATGCCGACAGCCGGTACAAAAGTCGCCGCGCCCCGAACGGGCAATTAGGATGAAATTGACGATACATACTTAGTAGCAGCAACATAAAGTCAACAAAGAAATTTTAAATGCCCTGCCAATATGGATATCAGACCAGATAGAGTATCTCCGATTATGATTGAACTACACAAGGTCCTTGGAATAGATACCTCCCGGACACGACACAATCCTAGAAACAAAGACCCACCAACAGATATCCGAGAGCTTTATAATCCGCTAGCTTGTGCTAATCGTTGTAGATTCCATTTCAAACCAGAGAATACGGAAAGAGGAAATCTCGTTTGGGAAAAAATATCGACCTTATATCAATACTATACGAGAAAGGTACAATCATATCTTTCGATCCCGAGAGAGATAGTCTGCCTGGACATGAGGAACGGCAGGTCATGATAGGAGATAAGCTGCGCAACATGCACAAGTTTGTTTCTGATTCTGATGTGCAACGATTTCAAGGATGAAAAATCGTTGATAATGTGCCGACTTTGCAAAAAGCTACTTTGGATCTCGTACGTACGAGGGATGAAAATTATATCAAGGAAACTGGCCTCGAAGAATAGAAAGGGTAGCAAGGGTATAGAACTCTTAATGGGTTGATTGATGGGGTTGATCGTCCACTAATCAACCGAGAGAATTAGATACATCGAAATGAATAATGGCATGTAATCCACGTTTGATAATTTCTTATTAGGGAAAACTTGCGTTCTGGATATTTGATGCCGTATAGAGATGGATTGGTAGATGTGTAAAAAATAACAATGTGTATTATCCATTGGTGTAAATAAGATAATAATATGAAGCGGAGATAACAATCAAAGATGGGGGGAGTATACAAAAAGGAGGGTGGTGGACTAAGTGAATATTGTCAGGCGTTGCTTTCAAGTGTTTGAGTACCGACATTCTTTTCCAAAGAAATCATCGTACCTAGATAGATCTAATAATACACTTTTTTGTCTTTGGATAAATAAAGAAAGTAAGATAGTAAGACACCGGGCGGCATTCTTGACCAACTTTTATAAGAGGAATCAATTCCTATTGTTGTAGGTAATTGTTTGTATTGAATTGTGGTGTACGGATGTGGTGAAGAAGGGCCCAGTATGCTGTGGATCTATATAGCTCTCCAATCTAAAAGACTTCCGGAGCAAATATCATAAAAACTGATCAGTATGTTCAGATGCTTAAATAGAAGAATGTATTGTTCATATAGACGCATGAATGCATGGATCAATGAGTAAATGAGTGAGCAAGTGACCTTCGATAATAAAGGAAGAATATTATGAGACTGTCCATCGGATAGTTTTATTTTTTGTTCTGACGGAATTATAAATAATATAGATGTGTAAAAAATTTCATTATGAAGGTAGTAGGGCGGGAATGTGATGTAGTAATTATAGATAGATAGACAAAGAAAGGTAGGGTCGTAATTAGTTTCATTGTAGAGGAGGGTAATATTTAGAACAAAGGAAGTTCATGAAATATTTACAATTTCTAAAGATATAACCTCATTGAAACATAGATATGGAAATAACTGAAGATGAAAGCTCAATTTGCAACTCAGTAAATATAGAATATTGTTCTAACTTGAAATCATTCAATGTTAAAAATAGTTATCGACTTTCTTGGAACTAAATCAATGACCTCCAAAATGTTTATAAAAGATAGCATGCTCCTCATACTCTTAATCTACAACATGAACTGAAATAATTAGAAGCGAATTATATAAAGAAGAAGATATCAGCAGTTACATATTATATACCATTCTTGTACAACAACAGCAACACTATGCGGCCCCTTAAGAAGAAGGAAAATAAATCCCCAGAAGTCAGTTGGACTATTTTCGAAGATACCCTCTTCCTTATCGCAATACATATTCAAACATTAGGTGGTATACTTGATTTAAATATGGAGGTAGCAGCATCAACAATGCGAGAGATGATCAGAACAATGAGGAGATATCTTAGCAAGAATCGGAAGGCTTATTCTGCTAATTACAGATCTCAAGATACTTTTCAAAAGGAGTACTGCGAGGAGCATTGGAACAGACACCTTAATACAATGGATACGACGAACACAATGCGCACTTGGCGCAGGTACAACGACGTTTTGAAAGAACTAGAAGCCGCGGGCTATGTAATATCTTTCAAAGACAATGAGCCATATCAACTACCTGGGGGTGTTGACAAAGATGGACCGCGCGGCGTATATGCATGTAATACCCAGGCAAATTACAACCGTCTAACATCAGATGAACGGCAACGATTTGAACAACAACAGAGTCAACAGCGTGAAGACCAACAGCGTGAAAAGGAACAGCTTGAACAGGAACAACGACTTGCACAGCCAAGGTTCCGCACTATTGCGCCAGCTCCGCCAGCCCCACCTTCCAGACCAGATCTAAGAAGTCACTTAACACCTGAACATCGACACGCTGCCCGACCAAATCAAGGAAGGCCTCCAACAGCAGCAGTGACATCTCGGACTATTGGTAGGACTCGTGTCGAGGCATTAGCAGCCTCCGCACCATCACCTTATCATCCAAGGTCTCCAATTGTGCCCCCAACACCATCACCAGCACCATCACCAGCACCCTTTATACCCCAATCGCCAATATGGTATCCAGAAACAGGCAATCAGGGTGGCCACGATAGCCAGTCTGGCGAAGGAAGTTCGTCGGCAGGATTTCAGGGTACGGCTGAGCCTCAGTATGACGAAAGTATTGACATGAATGCGCGTGATGAAGGCGATCTGTATGAGAATCGATAAGGAGAAGGGTTGAAAGTCAAAGGGTATGGATTTCGTATGCGAATGTATTTGGGATTCAATAAGAAAAAAATAATGGTAAAAATGATAGAAGGATATGTATTGATGAAAGAAAAAAAGAGAAAACAGTAAAAAAAGATGAAAAAAGCAAAAGAGTAAAAAAAATTGAAACGACAAAAATTGTATAAAAAATTTAAAAAGGGAGAAAGCAAGGAAAAAGAGACGGATGGATTTCTTTTTGTGTACATTATAGACTAAATAGGATGAAATAAAATAGGCGTTTGGGGGGATATCAGAGTGTAGGAGTTGTGTTGAGATGCTGATGTGAATGAATTAATTATGTAGTCCATCAGTCGGATTGAACGAAATATGCTAATAATGAAAGAGGGAATGTGGTATATTGTGATGAGGTTATTGACCGAGGTTTTTCATTTTTATTTGGTTATTACATCACTATCATCAAAGGCGTTTTTCTATTTCCATACCCCACTCATTATGTCACTACGTCGCTACATCGCTACATCGCTACGTCGTTACCGTGTTACTTAGCTACCTCGCTACCTCACTTATCAACCCATGCCCGTATCAACCTCCTTGCATACCTCCCTTACCATTTACCTTCCTACCCACTTTCTAAGGCTGCGTAAGAAAGAGTTAGGGTAAACTAATGGGAAACCCGAATTATAGGTTGGGTAACAGTTCTGCGAATTATCTATGGGTCGATAAGTGGATGGGTAATTCGATCTATGAGTTTCTGGGTCCTAATAGGTTACTCATGAGTTACCCAATTACCCATAGGTTTATGATGAATGGGTTTATGAGTTACCGATGGGTTCTTGGGTTTGATGAATTTGTATAAAATATGTACGACTTTAAGGTATTCGTAAAATTGAAAATGTAAATCTACAGAAAAACCATTATTCCAGCGGCGGTGTACCAACAAACCCAGGGATAACTCAAAACCCCTTGAGTAACTCATAAACCTATAAACAAACCATCTATAGATAATCCAAAACCTCATAGATTACCACTATTCATGAAGTTATATATGAATCGAAATATTAAAATATCTTGAACCCAATCATTCAATAGATACCCATAGATTGGATAGTTATATCCTGACCCTAATTTATATATACATTGCGCAGAAAAACCTACCGCCTTTTTACACATTTGCTTCACTACTTCATTACTTTACTATTTTATTACTTTACTACTTTATTACCTCGCTACTTCGCTACTTCGCCATATTTCTATTTTAATACCTTGCCACATTTCTACTTTAATACCTCGCCACATCCTTACTTTAATACCTCGCCACATCCTTACTTAGTACCTCGCCGTATTTCTCCTTTAGTACTTTATTACTTTACTATCTCACTACTTTACTACCTCACTACTTTTTCCACTTTATTACTCCACTACATCTTCAATTATTCATCTACCTACCTCTCATGATGGTTGGAAAATTAAGCGAGGGATGCAAATCCCCGGCCAGGAATAAACATCTCGGTTAATAACCAGATCATATCACATCGCATCATATCACATTCCTTTCCTCATTCTCAATAAACATCATTCATTCATTTTGACCACAACAGATTCACGTCAAGATCACAATATTTCGTACACTCTAATTTTTCCCAAACGCCTTTTTTATTTTTTTCTATCTAAAAATCGAAAGGAAATCTATTTGTCTTTTTTTTTTTTTAGCCTTTTCTCTTTTGCGTCTTTTTTTGATGCTTTTGTCGTTTCATCATTTTTTTGTTTCTGTTTCTTTTCCTTTCTTCCTGTTGTTTTTTTTTTTTTTTGATATGATAAGAGAATCGGGGAGGAAGAGAATGATGTATTAATATACATCTTTCTCACTGATACATCATTCTCTACCATCCTTCCTTACCATCCTTCCTTACAATGGATTTATCCATAACCCTCGCATATAAATATCATCGCCTTTCACTTCATATTTCTCTTTATGGAGGACCTTATGAACCATCTTTAGTATAGGCGCTGCTGTCAATATCTTCGTTTGTGCTTTCGTTCATCATGCTTTCTTGGTGCGGGTGGTGCATTACTCTGATATGCTGCGGATGAACTTCCTTCATCATACTGGCCATAGCCTTGCCCACTCTCATTATATTGTCCGGATGTGGTATTATATGATGGTGAATCTCTGTACCCCGGTTGCGTTGCTGGCTGATTGGGTGGTTCATCTGTGTCGGCACTCATCCATGGCGATGATATTTTGATGGGTTCTGGTGAAACCTCGTACCATTCTGGTTGCTGTGGTACTGGATCTGTACGCATTGATGGCTCACTTTGTCGGTAGTATGGTGATGGTATTGTTGAAGATGATATTGTTGTGGTTGCCATTCCCGCATTCATTAACTGAATTTGTGCATATAAAGGTGAACCCGTTAATGGCAATTCCATTGGAACTGGTGCTGGTGATTTCTTAAGCCATTCTTGCCCATCATCTGGTTCGAAGGATGGCGATGGCTGCTTTGTCTGGGTAGATGGCTCAGATCGACCACTGGATTTGGCGGATGTTGAGTTACCCTTTCGTTTCCGATAAGTACCAGATCCTGTTGATGCCGAGGACTTCTTTGCCGCAACGCGTCTATCTCTCGAAGAGCCCACAGTGTCCTGCTGACCAGAGCGACTATCCCCGGCTGATGCTTGTCTTGGCTGATATCCACTATACCCAGTTGCTACTGGCTCCAGTTGACTGCCTGAGATAGATTGTTCAAGTCGGCCAGGCCCTGCCAATACAGGTTTGAACCCGGCTGGTGCAAGGGGTTGATATCTTGAAGTGACAGCAGTGTCTTGCTGGTCAGAGCGACTATGCTCGGTTGATGCCTTTTTTGTTTTTTTTTGGTTGATTTCCACTATACCCAGTTGAAGCTGGCTTCGGTTGACTGTATCGGACAGATTGACCAAGTCCACCACTATATCCGGTTGATGCTAGCTGTTGACTAGTATATCCACTACTGTGCCTGGTTGGTGCATCCGGTAGTAGTCTACGTTTTTTTGGGGGTGATGGATCATCTAGTCGTTTCTTTGTCGCATAATCGTGAGTGGCTACATCCTCAGGTTTATATACACGCAATGGTTCTGATTGGTTATAAGGTCCAGGCAAGCTATCTTTGTCGGGATCGAAATCAATCTCATAGTCTCCCTTTTTCAAGCAATCTACCATTCCGGGAGCCAGACGCCAAGCACCAGCCATAATATTCTGTTGCTCGTCGTAGTTGAATCTAAAAATGCCGTCGAAATGAATTGAGCAGAGATTGATATAAGACGGCTTAAGATCATAACCAATTGGTCTAAGAATGACACCCATTTCCTCAGCATGTATCTCCACTTCTCTATAGCTTATGGTGAATTTACCAGCTGTTTGTTTAAGTATTGCAAGAAAAAGGACTACGTAATCTCCGAACGTCCACGGATTCTGCGACTTCGACTTTCCCCCCCTCGGCATGATTATATTATTGTTGTATAACGGTTTTTGTAAGATAATTAGTTGAAGGTGTAAATTTGTATCAAGAGAGATAGTTGTATGAGATTTGAAATTGAGCGTGAAGAATAACGACGGGCTTACCCTCTTTTATAGATATTTCCGAATGCTCATTTGGAGTCAATAAACAAGTTTTATGATTGATAAATTCAAATTAGAGAGTCATATCTTTTTATCGGATTTAAAACCTCATAGCAATCAATTATTCATAACTCTCAAATAATATAATTATTCATTCAAAATCCATCTTTGACCCTAAAATAATACACCTACTCATAAAACTCAAAATATCAAAATAATACTCATTAAAACATATAACAAAAACACATATTATAAATATAATACTTTATACAATATCTTTAATATCTATAATAAATATATATATATAAAAAAACACAATAAATAACAAAAAAACAAATAATAAATATAAAAAAAATTAAATATCAATTAAAATAAATAAAACCATACAGCCCATATCAAATAATTCCTTTATCAATTAATATAAATCATCAAATTAATGAATTTTAAATTTAAAATATATTGAATAATTTATTTATATTACCTTCCTATATCCCTTCTTACTTTCCCACCCATCCACCTATCCATTCACCTTCTTAATTCAAATTATCTCCATCATACAGTACTTCCCATCATATTCCCCATCATATTTCCTATCACACAATCCCAATCCAATTCAAACCACAATTTCCAAACCACAATCCACAATATCCAAGTAACAACTCACCATCCGGAAAAAAATCCAACAATAACTTCACATATAAAAACCTATCCATCTTAATATCCTATAGTTACATCTATCATATCCACATCCTCAACCTCATATTTCCATCCTCTCCCAACCATCCATTCATAATCCAATCCAAACAACTTCTTACTAAAAGATAATTCTTTAATGCAGGCCATTGCGTTAATCATCATCAATTGTTGTAAATTCCTTCCAATAAGTTTCATCAACTGAACTTCCTGACGGGCCAGCTTGATTTGATGAACCCACTTGATTCGAAGTCTGCGATGTTGATGAACCCACTTGATTTGAAGTTCGCTGCACAACCGGCCCAACTCGTGTTGATGAACCCACTGGATCTGCACTCAGCAAACCCTCAGGCCACTTCATAGGTGCGTGCAGATCCCAGCTAGTAAGGTCGAACGGTATAGTATACCCAAGGCCACGTAATTTTTCTTGAAGCCACGGAGCCTCAGCCTTAGCGTTTTCGAAATATTTCTGCCGATATCTTTTGCGACCAAGACGGTCCCAATATTCAGAACAGGTGGAATTATTAATCTCAGTGCTAAGATCAACAACATCACTTGCTTTCCATTTATTAAAATTTTCTGCTCCAATAGCTTCAATCATTCCGCGTACTCTGTCGGCCATCGACACCCAGATAAACCTATCACTATCAGAGCTGGCGGCCCTTGCCCAAAGAATGACAAGATCGAATTTTGGACAGTAATTTTCTGCATGATAGTAGTTATTCATGGTGTTTTTATTGCGGTATTATAATTATATCTTATATAACGAGTTGTATTTCAAATTTATCTGTAGAAATAGAAAAAACTCGAGGGAAATAACTTTCTTTTATAGATATTTTGAGAATCTTCCCAGTCATTGCCAATTCTTTTGTCCAACCAAACGACTCAAACCCTTCAGTCATCGAAGTTATTTACTGACTTGAAACTATCAAACCTCCCTCTTGATGACCCTGAATGGCCGAGATTATCCGTTATCAGAGTCATTTAATGACTAAATAGCTGGAGTTGGTAAGTCATGGATATTATTCATGGCGTGGAAATATGACGGAGCTGTGATGGTTGTTTCAATGGATAGGGTGTTTAGTCAATATTCATTGCATTGTTACTCATTCTCATTGCATTGTATTCATTGTATAAAGGTGTCACTTCATTTGCTTTAGTGAATCATGAGTTTATTAATAGGTTCAATACCTCACTACTTTACAACTCCCGTCACTTGGTACTTCCTCGCTCAGTAACTCCGTCCTTCAAAGCTCAACTTGAGAGCCCCAAAACCGAGGAAGTGTGGTACATGTAGGCGGCCAAGACCATGCATTTGCTCCGAGACTGATACTTTCCTTCGAATGGATGATCATCTACAGAATGCTGTACATACATAGTTACATCAACCAATCAATCAATCAATTTGCATTCTCATATTAAATCGTTTAACGAGAGTTGTTGTTATTCAATTTAACTAGATACGTGATCTTATGTGAAAAAGAGTGTCATTCTCCGATACAAGTACCAGGTACTGTACTCGAAGATGCAAAAAAGCAAAGTCCGATACATTTCCCTAACCATGTTTTCCCATTAGATCCTCCCCTTCATGTTACTATATAAAAGATACTAAGAAATAATGAGCGGCTTTTCCGCCGACAACCCCCTACTCCATATCTATCTTAAGAACTCAGGCTTCCTATTATCCACCCCTTCCGAACGCCTCGGTCAATGGATGCCGTGGAATGAATCAATTTGAGTTTTCTAGTTGATGAAGGTCGTCCCACTAAGCTTCTTTGTCTCCTACTTCTTCATCTTCCCAAGAACCTTCCTTGGAATTTGCAGCCTCACTTTCCTCTCGGAAGCTCGTCACCCATCGGGGGTCCAGACGCTTCAAAATTTCCGATGCGTTCCCCTCTTCGATCTTATACACTCCATCTTGAGACTTCAATAACTTAAGGGCTTCCACTGCTTCATGTTTGTCATTTCTCTCATGCGTCTTAAATGCCGCAAGAGTTTCCGCTGCGTCCTGGTGGGGCGAAGGTGGATATACCAATTCGTGTATAGTGCGATGAGTTCTTTTATCAGGATGGGCTTGCTTGTATAGATCATCTCTCGTGATTGACTCATCCATTCTCCGTGCAAAAAGAACCTGTATCTGATTTTCGCCGTATCTCCTAAACATTTCCCTACGGGTAAGAGGAAGGTACATAACGCCGGGGATGTCGGCCATCCCAGGTAGTGCAGTTCCAACCTGGCGAGATATAAGTATATCATTCTGACGTAGTACGTCCTCAACTTTATGTAACTGCTCATGAGTAGCTGCTAGTGTCTCGTACTTAACAAGGTCCGCCCATTTATTACTACATCGCCGTGGATCCAACCGATCGGTAATTCCAAGGAGGGGAAACATTGCATTCAATGCTTGGACAACAATAATCCAAGGGATACACATTCCTGGTTCGCAGAAATACTCTACTGCAATCACTAAGGCTTGCACATGGGTCTCTGTCCAGGTAACCATGATGTTATTGTTATGATGTAGTGCTTAAAATAATATGTAAATTCAAGTGTGAAAGTTCCGTTTTTAGTGGTTGGATTCGATGTTCTACATGGAGGTAAGAAGCACGAAGTCCTCCCCCCTTATATAGACAATTTGAAAGCCTTCTGAATACCCAAGATCTATTCTTAGTGATCGAATGAATGTAAAGGCATCAGTCTTTGAGAGCTATCTCGAATGAGCAAATGGTTCGAAGTAATCTTTTATACCAGTCCTAATTTTGGCTTTTTCTTTATTTGCATCATGATGATAAGTATAGATTCTTTATGGACATAAATATATCTTCATTTTTAGAATCAAGATGTAATTCATTCATAACGCCAGATATGAGTGAGTTATGATCTTGTATCAAATGGTCGTTGCGGCGCTAGATTATCCCCTGATGTGACTATATCTATTTTGATATGAAGTCTTTGTTATAAATAAGGGTGAATTAAAGATTCCAAATTACTTTGATATACGGGCTCAAAATGGAATACCGTTTTTTAAGATATGCAACAAAAGCACGTGTTATAATCACGAGGCCTTGTACAATATCTTTGAGGTCCATGGATTGTTCCATAGACAGGATATGAATTACCAGGGTCCAATTATAGATATATGGACAGGGGGAGGCGGACAATGAATAAAAAACTGCATACGACGCACAACAACAAAGGTCCCACTTACAGAACCATATAACCCATGTCAATCCAAACCCATGACATTCCAAACCCATGACATTCCAAACCCATGTCAATCCAAACCCCTGTGAAAGAACATACAGTAGATCCCCAAATTGATAAATTCCAAGTTTAAACATCCCGACATTCTATACTCCAGTTGATTGAATACAAATCTAAACATATCATAAGAATATCATACAAACAAACAAATGCATTCCACTCACCAAAACCTCGGATAAAGAAATATCATACGATGTAACCCTAGGTCATGTATGCTGACGGAAACAAAGCTTTTCCTATCCGTGATCATGTAGAAGTGCGGCGAGTCACATCATATCACATTCCTTTCTCCATTATCACCAAATATTATTCATTCATTTTGATCATAACGAATCTCACCCGGATCATAATATTTCGTATACTTTAATTTCCACCCAAACGCCTTGTTTATTTTTCAACCTATCCTACAGTACAAGCTCAAAGCAATCTATCTTTTTTTTTTCTACTTTTTTTTCGTTTTGCTTCTTCTCTCTTTTCCTCTCTTTTTTATCCCTTTCTCTAATCTATCTCGATATTGTACAGTACATTCTAGTCGTCTAATATGTCGTTGATCTATCGTCTATGTCTTCTATATGCAGCCGGCCAGTGGTGCTGATGGTATTGGCAATATCTTGGATCCTACTATTGATAACGATGCCAGTTTGGCCAACGCCCATGCTGAATATGATAATCAATCTCTTCCTGGGTCAATTCTCCTTGCTGCTGTGCACTTTCTTGGCCAGAAGTGCCCGAGAATGTTTGTTGCTCTTGTGGAGGATATTGACTATGCCCAATCGGTGTTGTATAACGCGTTAACCTTGTATCTTGCTCATCACGTCGGGATCCATAGCCCTGTCGAGGTACCTCGGGCTGAGACACAAGTAACGATTGGAAACTGGCACTCAATGTTGCTGGGGTAGTCTGTGGGACAAAGTTGGCAAGCGCCCCATCATTGGGTGGTGGTGGGTTAGGTTCTCGCCATTGCGGGGGATAATCTTGGTATGCATTCGACGTGGATGTTGTGGAAATCTCCTGACTTGAATCATAGGTTTCCGCTGCAGCACCTAACCGAACACGCTCAAGTCCACCCGGATCGTAGAATGTTGTCAAGGGAGGAGTTGAGGAAGTCTCTTGACTTGCTGAGGTATTTCGTTGAGATCTATCTCGCCTGGATGATGTTGTAGTCGATCCACTTGGCTGAGATAGATAATGCACAAGTCCACCCGGATCGTAGAATGTTGTCAAGGGAGGAGTCGAGGAAGTCTCTTGAGTTGCTGAGGTACTTCGTTGAGAACTATCTCGCCTGGATGACGTTGTAGTCGATCCACTTGCCTGAGTATGTTGCTCACTGTGAGAGGGCCTAGACGATGGTGCGGCTTGCCTTGCCCGGCGAGGTCCCGTGTGGGGTGCAGTCATATTCTCCGGCACGCCCGCAACTGGTGCACTTGGATCATATCCCTGAGCTTCATTTAAAAGACGATCCCCATATGGCCCGGTCACTGTTGCAGGAAGTGTGTACGGTATACCACTGCTTGGTTTCGATATACCCTTGCCTCGGCTGCTGCTTCTGCTTCTGCTTCTAGCTCCCCTACCCCGTCCTCTGGAAGGCCCGCCTCCGGGTTGGGAACTTTGCATGCCATATGGGTCAGCCACACCGTGCTCGGCGTATACTGCTTTTATCTGTTCAAGATGTTGAATATATTGGTCATGTATGCGGACGGAAACAAAGCTTTTCCTATCCGTGAT
>JWJB01010261.1:0-37430 GCA_000812895.1 Rutstroemia sydowiana
GAGTCTAACATCTACGCGAGTGTTCGGGTGTCAAACCCGTGCGCGAAGTGAAAGCGAACGGAGGTGGGAACCCTCACGGGTGCACCATCGACCGATCCTGAAGTCTTCGGATGGATTTGAGTAAGAGCGTAGCTGTTGGGACCCGAAAGATGGTGAACTATGCCTGAATAGGGAGATGCCAGAGGGAACTATGGTGGGGGCTAGTAGCGGTTCTGACGTGCAAATCGATCGTCAGATTTGGATTATAGGGACGGAGGACCAATTTCCCATTGGCATATTCCTTTTATCGATGCGATATCCACGTGTGTCAGCACGTCCTGTTCTGCCGACCATCTAACAGACAGCCCTATGTACTCCCTCAGTCATTGGTCTCTTGCCACCCTTTCCGTGTCCCTTCGAATGCTTAACACCCAGACTTGAATGTTGCTTCTCTGTACTGTGATCCTTGCTTTGATTTAAGATACTCAAATCTTGCGCGTCATTATCAATCAAATTTTGTGTCGTTTGACAGATATCCGTAATCAATCGATCCAACAAATCAAAACTCATACTTTCCCTAACCACTACTCTGAGAATTTCTGACTTCTCTTCATTTGGCGGTAGAGGATAATTAGGAATAATGTATTGCTTTGCTCTCAGCAAGTTGGAGACAGTCACTTGTTGGATATGAGGGAATTCTTTCTTAAACTCATCGCTGAAGCCAAATGCTACCACAGGTAAACCAGCGTTGTAGTCGGCCGACGTTTCGTCCTGGAGACCGAAGACTTCCTTGCCTGCACCAGAGAAAGTGAATTCACCCTTTTTGCGGTGAATGTCAGATACACAGGTATACCAGCCAGTTGCTTCGAGGGATTTGGAAAGAAGACGTGCATTGGTCATGCAGTTTTCCATAATTTGACGGTATCCGTTGAAACCGAGATGGATGAGATTATAATATTGGGCGATGACTTGAGCACCCGGTCGAGAGAAGTTGAGAGTATATGACTCTTCAGTTCCACCGAGATAATGCAATTCGAAGATGAGATGCTTAGGAAGATATGATTCATCGCGCCAGATAATCCATCCTACACCTGCATAGACCAGACCGAATTTGTGACCCGACGTATTGATGGATTTGACACGAGGAAGTTGGAAGTCCCATTTTGGTCCACCGGCTTTGGCATGTGTGAAAGGTGCAACGAAACCACCTGAAGCTGCATCAACGTGGATGGGGATATCTACACCAGTCTTGGCTTCGTAATCATCGAGAATCTTGGAGATCTCCTCAACTGGTTCGTAATGACCAGTGTAGGTACTACCCAGAATGACAAAGATACCAATGGTGTTTTCGTCGATATTCTCCTTGACCAACTCAGGATCAAGTCTATAATTTGACTTTTTTGAGACTGGAAGAATCCTCGCTTCGACTTCGAAATATCTTGCGAATTTCTCCAGGGCTACTTGAGCGTTTGCACCCATGATGATATTGGGTTTGGAGGTGTCCTTTCCATCCTTCATACGCTTCTCTTGCCAGGTTCTCTTCATAGCTAATCCACCAAGATGAATCGCTTCCGAAGAACCAGTTGTAGCAGATCCAATTGCCTTTTCACCCTTTTGTGCTCCCCAAAGATTTGCAATGATACTAACACATCGAGAGTGCATTTGTACCATTGCTGGGTATTCATCTGCATCCGACATATTCTTGGAGATGTTTTCAAACATCAACTGTTCGGCATGTTTTTCCATATATGTTCCGACGAAACTACTGATTGTTAGCATGTGGCAGAAGTAGAAGAGAAGTGAGGTTTATACCTGGCCAAGTTCAAATTCGGTCTACCGTCAAGATCCAATTCATCCTTCAACATTTGATGTACAGCATCGGCTGGTGCACCATCCTGAGGGATTTTGAATTTAGATATCTCTTGTTTGGCAGCATATCTTGTAGAGTATGGTGTGACGTGCGAAGTTCCTCCATTGGTATGTACATGCTGTCTACTAGCATCTTTCATATGTAAGTCATGAAGTTTGGAGATAATCTCATCTGAATCAACCTGCAATTGAATTATATCAGCAACGAGGTCTAAATGAATGCATAGAAGAGTTGAAGAAAGTGATGACTTACATGGCGTGCGAGAGACATGATGAGATGTAATTGAATTGGGAAGCTGTAGTAACAAGTTTTGAGAGTATGTATGGAGAGTTTATGATATTATCTGAAAATTGTGTAGTAGATAAGATGAGAAAGATGAAGATTAGAATAGTTAAGAAAGTAAGTTGAAGCTTAGGAAGAAATACTAGAAGCTTTATTGACTTTTCATCAATACCTGCACGTTCAATTACTTACCTCCTCTAGTTACCTGTATGACGACAATTTGAAGGCGGGGTGGTTTCTTTCTTGGTTCTAGACCGTAATGCAATATTCAAGCCACAAAGACATGTTAATTGGGTTCCAATTACTTAATGAAAATGATTTCAAGGTCATTCAAATTCATGAAATTCCATCCAAACCCATTGAAATACCATGAAAAGTCCCATAACTTGTTGCTGTCAATGTATATTTGGAAAGGCCGGATGATAATAATGAATTAAAATGCTCTGGACCAGCAGATCCACAGGTAACCAAAAAAGTTAAGCGTCATAGTGGTTCTTTGCAGTAAGAAAAGCTTGTTTTGTAACCTTGTAAATTACGCGTTGTTTTTAAAAAGATTTTGGGTGAGCGGTACTGTACTGTACTGTACTGTACTAGGTATTTGACGACAAGATTTTAATAGAAATTCGTGGTAAATCATGTCTGGTCAATAATTGAATGTATATGAACAAATGCTGCGACGACGATATGATTTGTGGTTGTACAAAGCAAAGGTAAATGAATTGGGACAGTAGGACGTAATGCAGTAGGTAGGTAGGTGGTAGGGTAGGGTAGGGTAGGGTAGGGTAAAAGTTCAGGTACCAGTTGCAGTGGCAAAATAGGTAGAAGCTGAATGATTTTCCTCCTTTCCCCAGTTATACATGGGCTCTAGTGCACTTAACTCACCTCACCCCATATTTCCATGTTCTGCTGACTAATGATGGGTATTCTACTCTCACCGATTTACATTCATTCACATTTACATGTTTTGCCACTTTCAATCTTTCATGCTACTTACTACCCTACTTACTAGGTACTTCTCAATTTCATAATCAAGTACCAGTACCGTATCGATAACTTGGTTTTTAGTATATCCTCATAAAAACAACACATAGTTACAATACTTATTACTGAGTACAAAGCTTATAATTGTTTGAGATGAAAAAGGTGAAGGCGTCCGTCAACTTACGAGTACGATTTACTCCTCATTCTCATCGGACTTTCTCTTCCACTCCATGTCCATGTACTCGTACCATCGGTATTCATAACTTCCGATTGAGGGGTAAATCTCTAAATATTTCATTCTTATTGGTTAAAGCTATGGAATTGTGCATAAAGGATTGACAAAGCACAAAACAGCAACAGCTCCAATCCCAAAATTGATTCGCCTTCCCCAGTCGATGATGTTATCATCTCGCAAAACAACTTTTAGAAATCATCCAAGCTCAAGCTTACTTTCATACTCATCGTACTCGGAAACCATATTCACCATAGTTTTGGAGTTTGGAAGAGCGGAAAGAACCATAAAATAACTTATTTTTAAAAGAATATAAGGATATAACCATATATTATAGACTATTACTGCATTGAGATCCCTCTTTACCATCAGTTTTCGTGCTTACAGTCAACGTTTCCGAATTACAAATTGTTTCACCAACAAACAAGCATCAGCCTCAGAAAGCCCCTTGCTTCCGTTGGTATACGCGGCGAGAAATGGCACGGAAGGCGTCATACTTAACTAGTCTTTGTTAACTCCTTATATACATTCATAAGCTCACTCGCCCACTTTCCCATCCTCTTCCTTTTTCCTTCTACAACAACATTTTCATCCATCCATTGACAAGATGAAGTTTTCAACTACTATTTTGCCTTTTGCGGCACTTTCCACTGCTTTCGTCATTCCGGATGAAAGATTAACTACTCAGATCATTGCAGCTGAATCTCAGGAAGCTTCGAAAGCATGGCTCGATAGACTCTCCCAAACTAAAGATTCTGTCTTCTCTCACGTTGAGAACTCTATTCAAGATGTTGTGCAATACAGCGAAAATGCATTCGACAGTGCTATGCAAACAGTCTCTGAAGCTGGCAAAAAGGCATCGAATATGATTGAATGTCATCATTCAATGACCAAGTTTGATACACAAGGCTGGTTGGATTCTGTCATCTCAACCGTCGAAGATATCGACCTCTTCGATGCTCACTCCGAGAAACCACCACACCATAAACGACCACCGCATCATAAGAAGCCACACCACGGCCACAAGAAACCCACCAAGACTGTTTATGAGATAATAAATAGCAGCAAATATACAAGCAAGCTTGCCAAACTCATCAACGAATTCCCCGATATTGTCGAAGCGTTGAATGGCACATCTGCAAACTTTACTGTGTTTGCACCAACAGACAAGGCGTTTGAAAAGATCCCAGATCATCATAAACATACACCTCCCAAGGAATTGATCGAGGCTGTTCTCAAATATCATGTCTCCTCAGACTTCTACCCTGCTGGCCGTGTTTTGGTATCTCACACCATCCCAACATTATTGAAAGGAAGTCGTCTTGGTGGTGAACCACAACGTCTTCGAGTTGGATTGGGTCTTAAAGGTCTGGCCGTCAACTTCTACAGTCGTATCGTCGCCATCAACATCGTATGTACTTCCTTCTTACATTCTTCTATCCCCTCATACTAACTCCCCCCAGTTCGGAACCAACGGTGTAATCCACGGAGTTGACAGTCTCCTCCTCCCACCACCACCCGCCCTAAAAATCATCGAATTTCTCCCCGGAGAGTTCTCCACCCTTCAACTTGCTCTCGAGAAAACCGGACTCTTCGACGCAATTGCCTCATCTCCCCACGAAGGAGGAACTATCTTCGCACCCAACAACTGGGCTTTCAAGAAGCTTGGTCCAAGAATCAACGCTTTCCTCTTCAGCAAATACGGCCAAAAATATCTCAAAGCTCTTCTTGAATACCATGTTGTTGCCAATCAGACTCTTTACTCCGATGCCTTCTACAAAGCAAAGTCTACACAAGTTGATCTCGATCCTGTTGATGAATCATCCATCCCCAAGGGAAAATTCCACGTCGATTTACCCACTCTTCTCAAAGATAAGAGTTTGAGTATTGATGTTGGTCGTTTTGGTGGTTTGATCAGTATCAGAATCAATGGATTTAATAGCGTAAGCGTACAAGATGGAATTGCTCGTGATGGAGTCATCCATGTTTTGAGCTCGGTTATTATTCCACCTAAGACTCCGAAGAGTGGAAGTGCAAGTGATGAGGGGGTGTGGATGGGCGAGGAATTGTCGGTTGCAGAGTTGAAGGAGAGGTTGTTGCCTTATTTGGAGGGGGGAAGGGATGAGGAATTGTAAATTGTAAATGCAAATGCATATGAATCTTCACCTTAGGATAGGAGAATAAATTAATTGAACAAATAACTGGTTATAAAGTTTATCCATGACATTCTATGTACTCTAATATAAATATAATCGACTCTTCATCTCATCGCTCGTCATCATCAGATACAATATCTTTGCTTCAAGTTTTTAAAAAGATAAATAATCATCAATTCCCATCCCCTCATCCCATCCTCACACCCCAATCATCAACCGCCCCAATCCACTCCCCAAATATCCTCTTATATTCCTCAGAACCAATACCATAGTTTACGGCTGCGATAGAGAGCTCGTAGCTTTTGGTTTGGAGGAGGTGGGTGTGGGTTGTGTTTTGATTTGTTTTGGGTTTTGGTTGTGGGGTTGGTTGGGGGGTTGAAAAGGGAGGGATTTGCTGGGTTGGTTGGATTGTGGGGTGGGAGGTGCTGGATGGATTAGATGGGGTGGAGGTGGAGTTGGAGGTGTTGATGCTGGCCATGGTTTTCTTTTTTGTGGTTGGTTTTGTATCTGTATTGGCTGAGTAAAAATGAGTTTGATGTTTTTGAGTTTTAGATTGGTAGGCCGGTGAGTAGGTGGCGGATCAGTATAATACCTCGGGATTGTATGGTAGATTGGAATAGAAGATAGAAGATATATATTCGTGCCGTTAATGTCGTGCGAATTTGCGTGGTGAAGGTGGAATTGGAAAAGAGGGGAGATACAGTAGATGGTTAGGGTTTTTATATATTTCTGTAGGAGGGTATTGTAGATTGATATTATGGTGAGATGTATATGTTCTTTGTGAATGGAATGGATTGGAATGGTGATTGATTTGATTGTGAATGAGTTCTAATGTTGTGTTATTATGAATAATGTATATGGATGGAAGATGGAGTGTGATGGTGCTGGGGGTTATGAAGGCTAGATGATTGATTCACTTCACAATCGACTAGACATCTTGTGAATACAGTTACGAATGCGCCTCCAAACTCGAATGGAGATGGAGAAACAAAACCAGATGTAACTGAGAAAACAGAGGAAGGGGATGTACAAAAGAGCACGGAGAATGTTGCATCGGAGTCCGTAGCTGAGGCTGGGGCTGAGGTGGTAGTGCCGGATACACCTTTACCATTCTTTTGCATCGTTGATAAATCACATATAAAAATGAGTCTAATCACGGGAAGACTGTGAAGCACTTGTTCGGAATGAAAACATCATATCATCGTAATTTGAAACCTAATGACTTAATCCTCAACTTGTAGCCCTCTTCCCCTCTCCCCTTTTTGGAACCCCACTTCCCTCGCTAGGTATATCCGCCCCGCCTTTGGCAACAAAATGAGAAAAAATTCCAAGCAATAAAATAGCTGGATTATAGTACGTGTAATAAATGAATGAATGAGAGGAGATGGTAAACCTCCTCACTTGGGTCCCTTTGGAATTCTTGAAAATCCTAATAAAGTTGGTATAGCTAGCTCAGTCGCGGTCTCGGCTAATTTTTAACACCCTTTTTATCATGATCGAAAATTGAAGCACAAAAATTCTGATACAAAATATAATCAAAAGAATCAAATAAATAAACAATATACCAACAATACAAAATCCAGAACCTCCAACCCTTCCAAACCCAAATTCCACACACATCAAGCGTACATATGCATATTCAACCAATACCGTACTCAAATTTAGAAAATCCTACCCAACATGTGGTATCCATCCACCCCAATCCACCGTCTCAAAGGCCGTTTCCGGCAAAGAACGTAGCTGTACAATATCCAACATAATTATTGTCGCCCGCGAACAACAATAGCTAAATCCAATTATATACATGGGGATTTGTGCCTTTAATGGTATGTTCAGTAGGGGATCTTGAGAAAGAGAATTGTTTCTTATCCTGGATTTGACGTGGATGAAGAGGGGATGATTTCTTATACGGGATTTGATGTGGGAGAAGAGGGATGAGGTGATTGTTTGTTGGGCTTGCGTTTGTATGTGCTCATGTTCCTGTTTGAGTGGAGGTTTTGAGGAACTGCTGGTGGTGGTAGTGATGGTGGTAGTGATGGTGGTATTGGTGGCGGTGGTGGTGTATGGTTGTTTTTTGGATGCTTCTTGGACTGGATTTGAACTGACGGTGTATTTTCCTTGGAGTTCGTCATCGGGATTGGAATTGAGGGTGAAACCGTAAGTTGGATCTGAGGCGGAAATTGTGTGGTGACAAAAGTAGGCACGAAGTTTGGGGTACACGCCATAAGCAAATGCGGTAACAATATAATAAAAAACAATCGTACCCATCAATAACAAGCTCGAGACTCTCCAAGCCAACTTCTCCTCAGGAGTAGGGAACCAATTATTCCAAGCCGCAATAAAGACAGCCGAGTAACCCAAACTCACCAGAATGAAGATTGACATTGAAACCCCTTTTAATTCCGGCCAAGCGGTGCTTTCCAAGCGATCAAGCGGTATCTTTGGCCAGGGAGCCAGCCCCATCTTTCGCAAGATATTCATCCAATGCGTCCAATACAATGACCAATGCCATTCCTTACGACTAATAAAATCTAACGGTGTGCGCTGATACGGGCCCGCTGCTGGGACTGACGCTTCTTTTAGAATCTGCGCCATGCTCACTCTACTCCGCAATGTTTGTGCGCCCATGACATCAGCCCCTTTATTCCACCAGCAATATGTGGTCCCCAGACTACAGAGAATGAACGCCGCCGTGGTGAATTCTAATCCCGTTACGAACAATCCTTGTATTGCGCGCGCGATTACCGTCGCGCTGAACCATATAATCTGTGCTGTAGAAATAAGCCGCAAGAGATCATCGACTCGATTCTCGTTCTCGATATTCTGCAAAGATATACGCGGATACTCGACATACTCGTGCTTAATGAGATAGAGAAGTTGCTTAGCATCGAGTGGGATGCGAGCGAAATCAGGGGTTTCGAGCAAAAAGCCGCCCGAGTCGGCATAGAATGCATGTTTGATTGTCCAATCTGGATAACCGGAAAGGTGAAAATCCTTCACAGATCGACGAGCAGATTGCAGTTGGCCCAAGGCGCCTTGGAAGGTAAATTCTGGGCCTAAAGCACATAGTGCAGTGAGCCAGGCGCGACGCCAGAGGATTTGCCAGCGGTTGTCATTGGCTCCCGGTACTTGGAGGCAGAGTGAGGACCATGAGCAAAGAAAGATGGTGACGAGGCAGCTCCATAAGATATCGAATGTTCCTCGGCCGTCAGGGGATGAGGTCCAGCCTCGTGTGGTGATGGTGGTGGTTATTGCTGTGGTTTCCAAAGTGTTATTGCTAGGTGATTGGCTTGCTGTGGGCGTCGGGGTGGGGAAAGCAACATATCCATTTATCTGGAATATTACGATCAGAAGATATATACTGAAGGTTGACATTATCATACGGCCAAGCCCCTGAAGAACTTTAGGTGATATGATACTGTATGGTATAATGTGATGTGATGTGATGTAGTGAGAGCTGGCTTCAATGCCAAATCGCAGAGGAAAGTTAAAAGTGCATGTTCATTCTCACGAAAGCTATGAAAGCAAGCTAGCTAAATACCACTATATCATAAAGGATCAAATGTATCAGGATAACAAATAAAGAGCAGGCCTTGCTCAGCAAGGAAGCATGCATATGCAAGACGGGTTCAAAGTACAGGCAAGTATATACTGGAAGACCTGAGAAACCAACACTCAACTTGACCACAGCATCAACTATGAAGATTATTGAGCATGTTTCTATTTTTGGATCACCATTACATTAAGATGGAGATAGAGTTCTGCACCATAAAGTAAGAACCCAAACCATCTCACCAGCATTTTGAAGAAAAATGGGAACCATTGATTGATTGAATTCAAGATTGCAGCATTGCATTGTGGGGTTGCAGCTAAGCGGAGAGCCCGAACACAAATTATCTTGGTTGGCGTTCGTATAATTAGCATGATACACTTTTAAAGTAATGATGCGGCACATGAGGGGAAACTTTCGACGCATATTGGTTATAAGGGTCACACAAGCCTTGATGCGTGCGATTCCTTTTTCCCCAAGATCGTACAGGACTTGTGCTAGGGGGAGTGGGATCTTGTACCGGATTGTATTTTACGAAGTAGTAGCTTTGTAATCTCATGAGTCGAGATTGTTAAAGAATGTTGAAGAATGTTGATGAGAAAAGGAAGTCTAACCATGGATTCTGACCTGTGCATACTTATTGTAGCTATATCTCCAAGCTCCTTTTCTTTGTATGATATAGAAGCATGTGGCATGGGATCAATTTACTATTTGAAGCTTTTATTAGAGGAAGACGCAGTTTAAAAGGTATCCATGTACAGGAGCCCAATCCCCCTGCATCTTTCGCGACGATCTTCGATCGAACGATATATGTACTTCGCGGTGAAAACTTACTCCATGTATTGCTTCCTATGTATTGGCTAGAATTCCTAAATGACCCTTCGAACTCCTCAGATATGGTATATGGATTTCTGGATGAGTATTCGAGAAGTGCTTAGACTTAAGTACCGGAGTTTATTATACCAATCCTATCAGGCATTGATTTGGCAATTGGGCTTATAAGGTACCGAAACACGAGATGACTCCTACCCGATGCAGATATAGCATATCTCTCGAGTTCTATACATACCGTGGTTAAGGAAGCTCAGTGGTGATGAAATGAATAACATGAACGATAACATGGTTATCATCTGAAAAGGGGTATCTAGGTACTTATTTAACGCCTCTATGTATGAACACTCTCGCTGGATATCATTCGATAGAAGTCTTTAACAATCTAGAATAAAGAAGGGATTGGACATGTTTGATCTAAAAAAAAATGGAATAGGAGGCTATGCTCATTAAATCACTTTGAATAATAAATCACACTTTACTACTGTATTTGGTGAAGATCCTGAGACTATATATACAGATTCTAGACTTGAAGCACTCTAAACCTTGTATATTAGAGAAAAACCCACAAAATTATATAAAAACAAAGCACATTAGATCCTTCTTTGCTGTTCTATTGAATGTAGATATCGCATTTGTAGTTTTATATGTTAATCGTTACAACAGTTCCATTCAAGTTATTCATATCTCTAGATCATCTAATCCATTCGTTTATTCTTCAACTTACTCCGCCATGCGTATATGTAATCATTGCTACACCCATTCTCATTTTTAGCCGGCCATACTCTCTCGCAATCGGTATCTACACCGGTTTCTTCGCCGACACAGAGATATATCTTATCGCATCTCTATGCACATAACCCTTATACCCCGCCACCGTATTAATGAATCTAGATTCTAGTCCCAAAAATCTAACAATGATGTAAGGTATGAACGCCAAGATATAAAACAGTCGAACCATAGGAAGCACATTCTCTGTCAAATCTCTCACACGAATATCTTCAAACCCAGCTTCCTCTAATATCTTCTCCAATACACCTCGCTTGAATCGATCGAATGCTGGCATAGCTGAAGCCTTATTGATACTAGTGAATGATTTCATCGCATCTTCCGAATGTGTCTTGAAATCCACATGGTCGTACTCGTACCTGTTTCAGTTCATCCCAATATTAGTCTCCATAAAGAATACCATCCATGCATCAATACTTCTCTCCAGGAAACAACATCCAAACAAGTGAACGTCTAGTAGTAGGTTGTCCAACCACATGAACGCATAGTAAGAATTCATCCAAAGGCATGAACACATAGTCGTAGTATTCATCCAAACATATGAACCCATAGTAGTCGTAGTAGGGAAAAAGAAACCCCGCAAACCCACATAGCAAGTGAACCGCCCGGTCTCAATACCCTCCAAAATTCCCTCGCCGCGACTTCCGGTTCCACTGCATGCACAAACGTCTCAATTGTATACACACCGTCGAACTCCGCATCCTTAAACTCATCCAAATAATGATAATCCCCTTTATCAATCGTAATTCTATCCTGCAACCCTTCCCTCTTAACATTCTTCCTCGCCCTTTTGATATGTTTTTCCACAACGTCAATACCATGGATACAATACCCCGCCATCTTGGCCATATGAATGGCTACGTTTCCGACGCCGCAACCTGCGTCGAGAACATGCGACCCGCTTGGTAGGGCTAGTGTACTAATTAGCTGGTCTTCCATGGCGTGGAGGGCCGAGTTTATGGGGAATGGCCAGTAGGTGCCAGGGGGGTAGTAGCCAAAATGTCGGCTCCCTCCAAGTACGAGTCGGTATCCAATTCGAGATTCGAATGAGGCATAGTAGCGTTGTAGCGGTTCGTTTATACTTGAGGTGGGCATGGTATGGTTTGGTATAGGGGGCCAATAACCTGGGGCTGGGATGGTATTTATTAGCTGTTTGTGAGCGACAGTGAATGCATTGTTTAGTGATGAACCTACAAGCTGAAGATTGGACCGTGAGATTTGCTCGCTTACTAGAAGAGTTCGAAGTTTGTGCTGGCTTGGCTGCTTGGAACAGGTGCAGTAGATGAACTGAATGAAATTGCTAATTGAGGCCCTAACAAAAATGCATATAGCGGTAGCCTGGCGGTTAATATGGCTGAAACTTGTGACACTGGTTATAGTAGAATCATGCGACTACTAACTGACCCAGATATGTGCTCGGCAGACAGATCTGTATAATACAAGTAGATGGATTCAGTAACATTAAGTTCTTTACTTAATCATTACGAACTGCAGAAATACAAGAAAAGTTCAATTGCATACGTATTCGAAAATGAGAGCTCATCTTCTGAATTCAATTCACCCCCAGGACACCCGCCGTTTGGAGTGCAAATCACGTGTCCGTGCTACCTTACGAGCCTGTCAATGCTACCTTCCATGCATTGAATCTTCACCAATCCCCTGTTTTCTCTCTACACCAGTGATTGAGTTACGTCTCCTGATTGGTTGTGATTTCTGGATGTAGAAGAGTTTACCGTTCAAGTGAACACCACACGGGTGCTCACTTGAGCGGTGGCTTGTTCCTATAGCTCTTGGTTGGTTGAATAATATCTCTGTAACCCTTTACCATTTGTCTTCTCCCCATGCTTACGTCCATACCTAGGCGCAGCCCAAATGCCAGCCACGGCCCACAAGAACAGCTTGGAGAAAATCTGCTCTAGGTAACAATGAATGTTTTTAAATGCTAACCTTCATATAAAACCATTCTTAAAGGCGCAGCTACACACATCCCAAAAATTTATCTTCACGCGCTAATCTCAGAAACCAACTGTTGAATGCTACGCTATCCCCGGTGCCTGTACGCTACTAGTTTCTTCAAAACAGTTTTGAAGAAACTAGTAGCCCGGAAAGATTTTCTTTCTCCCGTATGCATGGTCATCATTTGAATTATCAACAGTTCTAATCAATACCCAGGTGGGTGTATTTATCTCTTATTTTCCTTTTTTGATTGCGTGGAAATACCATACTCATTTCTTTCAACATTGGTTAGAATTATATATTTTCGAACTGATTGATTAATTGGTAAAATTCTTAGAGAGAGATGAAGGTATACACACTTATTCATATCATCTAAATAGATAATATACTCATGCAAGAAAGTAGTAAACGAAAGAGCAATAAGTCGAAGGACTGCGTAACTCCTCGGCCAGATAGAAAAATAGCGAAGCTTGAAGCCATGGAATAAATAATGATGTACCTTATAACTGTCTTTTCATATCAATCTAGGAGAGAGGAGGCCAGGGATTGTATAGGTATATTCTGTCGTTTTGTAAGCTGTTCAATAGATTCTAGGCATATGTTTGCATTCACAGCCTGGGTTTTGTCGCACGATGTATCTTACAAGAAGGCGATGCATGGTTTGATGCATGGTTTTCGCACGGTTAAATCCCGGCTAATATACAGGAGCATCAGCCACAGATCGTAGTAAGAGCGACGAACATTTCCAACACAAGTTACAATATAGGTGATTAGCATCCGCACTACACAATAGCTGCCACATGGCATTATTACGTGGTTTGTCAAGATGGCATGCCCGTCAGCGGCGTTCATACAAGGCTGCGGCGCAGCCTACAACAAACAGCTGGCAGGCCAATAAGATGATTCTTTCTATCGCCTCGGGGTTTGAATTGGATCCAGATGCTATAGAAGCTTTACCCATCCCCACGCGGTTGTATTTATCTCTCTCTTCCCCCATTGTCTCCTTCAATGGTTCGTGTAATACGGCCTTGCGAAACAGACACATCGGGAGTCCGAGGGTATATGAATTACTTCTATCTCCAAAACTCTAGATCTGGTTAACGAGGTGCCATATTCTTCCAATTCCAATCATCATGCATTTAGCAACATACGCAGCCATTGCCGGACTGCTAATCGGTGTGTATATTATCACGCGGCGCAAATCAACTTCGTTGTTGCCACTACCACCCGGCCCCAAGCCATTGCCATTAATTGGCAATCTCCATCAAGCGCCCAAGTCCCATAGCTGGAGAACATATCGCGAATGGAGCAAGCAGTATGGCCCCATTGTTCACGTCAACATGCTTGGACAGCCCATCGTCATTTTATCTACGGATAAAATGGCCCATGACATCTTGGCTAAGCGTGGAAATATATGCTCAGACCGGCCTCGTCTATTTGTAAGATACCACTCTGCCTGTTGCTAATACATCTTTGTACATGCGGACATGAGCTAACCAGGTCGTGCAATTGCAGTTAGCAACGGAGCTGGCCTTGAAAGGATTTAACATCCTCATGATGAACTATACCGAGAAATTTCGACAACATCAGAAGCTACAAGTCTCAGTATTGAACGCAACTCCAGCAGCCGCATATCTCCCCTTCCAGACACTGGAATCACAGCAATTGATGTACGACCTAATAGAAACAGCGGGCGGCGCTGGTGTTGATGTGCATGGGCCTTTTCAGCGCGCAGTCGCTAGTATCGTCCACACATTACTGTTTGGGTTCCGTATCAAAGACTACAACGACCCTGTACTTCGTGCCACTGTAAAACTCAACGATGAGTTCTCGGAATTTATCAGGTTTGGCGCGCATATTGTTGACCAATTCCCTATACTTAATAATCTGCCTGGCTTCTTGGCCCCTTGGCAGGCAAAGGCTGAGAGTCACTACACGACCAAATACGATCTGCGCGATCAAAACTTTCGGCGGGCCCTGGATTCGGATGCCTGGAATATATCAAAGCAACTGAAGAAGGCTCATGAAAAGGATAGCCTTGCCATGCCATTGTACGAGCTAGCATTTGAGCTTGGTACTCTGATAGACGCTGCACTGGACGGAACTACAGATAGCTTGATTTGGTTTGTGGTGGCTTGCGTCACACAAGACCCTAGCTTTGTCGCCAAGGCACGTGTGGAGTTGGATGCCGTTGTTGGGCGAGGTAGACTCCCAGTCCCAAATGATAAACCCAACTTGCCTTACACCGCTGCTATTGTCCAGGAATTATTTCGTTGGCGGCCTGTCGCTCCGGAGGGCGTCCCTCACTTAAGCAAGGAGGAGATTACTTATAATGGATATGCAATCCCCAAGGGATCTATCATTCTGCCTAATGCATGGACAATTGCCCGGGAAGAAGCTATATTCGGCGCGAACCCCGACGATTTCATACCGGATCGCTGGCTTGAGGAGGACGGCAAGACGCTCAAAGACCTCCACTCTCCAACCTTCGGCTATGGAAGGCGAGTATGTCCTGGGCGGTATTTCGCGAGCAATGTCATGTGGATAGTCATCGCGCAGTTGCTATGGTCATTTGACATCAAGGCTGGCCTATCTGATGAGACAGGAGAGCCCATCCCTGTTGACCCCCTTGCATGCAACGATGGTCTGCTCATGCGGGCTCTGCCTTTCAAAGCTTCGTTTAGCCCTCGTGGCCCTTGGGTGCGTGAGGTGATCGCTAGAGATGGTGATACTTATAGCAAGGATCATGCAGCTATGCTGAATCAAATTGGGGCGGAGTTCGCTAAGCTATAGCCAATTTGCATCTAAAAAATTAAAGGTAGAAACTCTACATTCTGCCATGTGCCTTTACTCCGTACCACAGCTCATTACTTAATACCTTATATTCTACGCCGGCAATATTGTATCATCTGGAATGAAAGCTCTTCCTAACCATGCTGTAGTTGCTTCTCCCTCGTAATTGCGGCTTATCACATTTTGTGCCGACCAAATAGCCAAATATGATAAGGCACAGCTCAAAAGTCAAGAGACTAGTTCTACAATCTGAAAAGTGCATTAAAGTCCTCCAAGGCATCTGAGCGAAGGCCGATGATTAACTTTACTGTAGTTATCTTAAAAACTACCCACCAGGTGACGCAACACCATGCCTCACAACCCTCATTATCACGATCAATCCCACATCAAACAAACCCCACAGATATACACATCACAAATCATTTCCCCGCCAGCAATACCAACCGACTTGCTATACCGCTCAAATTGTTCATAACGGATCCAAATTGACATTGCTCAGAACATGTGAAGCCAGGCTCTTCGAAAGTTCCAAGAACCATGGCAACAAGCATTTTCACCTCAGTCAAACGACTCAAGTCTTTCCGTAGCGTCTTTACCGCCATTTCATAGTTTGAAAAACAGGTTGCGGTATCTACTTTTGTTTGTGGCGGAACAAGCCCGACCGTGTGAGCTCGAATAGTGCTCATGTCAAGTTTCATATCCAATTGCGCTATACCATCAAGTACGGCATCTAAAAGCATCGCCAATGCCGGCACATGCTCATCCCGAAGCCTATTCTTAGCATCAAGTAAAAGACGTGCCTTCTGACGTGTAAGAAACCTAGCTTCATCCAGAATTGTAAGTTTTCCATCCAACAACTGGAAATTCATCCTGTGCACGTTCTCCATTTCCGCTGCCTTTTGACCAAGATCAAGGGCCGCCATGTAGAGATCTTCTGCCTTTGAAGAAGAAGCAGCGAATTTCGGATTTTCTAAAGCCCCTATGCGATAGGTCTCGAGTTTATTGCGTATCAAAGGGTTTGTCAAATGACCGACTGCATGCAAGCTATCGGTAATGTCTTGGCCGCTGCTCAATGCAATCACCGTGTCACCTCCTGGATGCTTCTGCATAAATGCGCTTGCATTGTAAACGCTACCCTTTGCCGAAAACCAATAACCGGTTTCTTCAGAGTTGTGTTTTATAAGCTGGGAGACATAGAATTTGTTTAAACTAGGTTTGGTATCCGGAATAGGTTCATCCAGGTCGAGATGTCTGCGTTCTAGACGTGCATTTTCTAATTCTTGATCGGCTTCTAGCCAAGGCTTATTTTTGCGCTTGCGACCTAGACCATTGATTGTTGTATTTCTGCCAATCCTGAATGCGACAGCAAGAAAGCCGAGGGCCTTTCGCCGATGGAATCCCAGTAAGCCGTTGTTGCTCTGATACGAGGATATGAATGTTTTCCAGAGGTCCTTTAATTCTCTATCTTTCGAAGCAGCAACGTATTCTGTGACCGACACTTCCCTAATAGCCTCAAAGAACTGACGCCAATGGATAGGATGCACAGCTCGAGCAAGCCGCGCTTCTTTGCCGACAACTGTATTGTATTCAGACCGTCCAATGAGCTCATCCATCATGTGAAAAAATGGATGCGCTGTACCTGCAGCCCCAACTGCACCTTTGACCCAAGGAATTCCCAAATTCGCCAAAGCGAGCGTCCATATGAGAGGATCGATATGAGACTTATGAGTTCGATTCGCATTGATCTTGTCTAGAATCCTGGTGACCTGTATTATCAATTCGTGGAGACTTCGTAATGCGTCTTTGAGCGAAGAAGAATTTCGAGCCAAGACAGATCTTTGGGCTTTGATGACTTGGTGGAGAATTGGTATTGTTTTAGCGTTCATTTCAACCATTGTGCCTATAAATGTGCGCTCTTCTATAATACCGACTGTTGGAATGAGCAACTCCAAGTTTTCCAGCATCACGCCACTGTGTGACAAGCTGGTTGATGAGAAATTGGCTGCTACAAAATCAACGTAAGTAAGATCCGGGGCTGGTCGCCCAAGACGTTTGCACACTTCGGTCCACGGAATCTCAAGCGATGACGGTAGTATATCGCTATGATGATCGTATCTCAATGTGAGAGACTCGCTTCCTTCCATGCGAACGAACACATGGGCTGTTATTCCTAGAATGCTAGCAGCTCGCTGGAGATAGAGATCGGGCAAAGCTTCGGCGGATGCGTCAAGTAGTGCCATCTTGGTAACAGTGTCTCGGACAGTCTGAGTTTGAACCAGGCGAGGCAGTTGGGCAGCGAGTTGGTCCCATATTGCATGGGAAGGCGGAAGTGCCTTTATAATTTGGAGAGGCAAAAATGCTGCCTCTTTGGATAGGGAGCCAGAATTTTCATGGCCATGGTATTGATTTGTCTTCTCTGCCTGCCCAATTATTCTCTCACAGGGAGGCAAGATAGAGAGATTCTACAAAATGTAAGCACACGAATCTCTAGGAAAGATTATTGCAACATGGTACACACATTACTATTGAACCACTTCACTGTCGCTAATCGTAGGAAAACGAAAAGGAAGACAATCCCAAAAGCCCAATTAACGCTGGAAGATGACAAGGTATCAGTTTGTACCAGCCAAAACTTCTTGAAAGTTGTAATAGGGTTGCTGTGCAATATAATGGACGACATGCTGATGGGGATCATTGTCCGCCTTTCGTTGTGCAGTATGTTAGAAATCTATAGATTGCAGTTGCAGTAACATATGATTTAAGTTCACAATCAATGCTCTCCGGATGTAAAAGGCCCATTTGAGAGCACTAGTCTGCCTCCTCCAAGTCCACCTCATTTGGAAATCATGATTGTAAATCGTAAGTACGAAATATCCATACTGGGAACACCCCAGTTTAGTAGAAGTCTCTAAATAATCTATATTGGTATGCATATATGTAGGAAGCGGCGCAGCTGCGCTAACTTGCAGTGCATAGCTCCCGCCGGCAGGATTATAAAGGGATTGGACAACTCTGCTCGTACGAATAACCTTCTTGATTAACCGGTGGATAAAATCTTCAATCTTTTATCTAAGAAATTTTCATTTGCTAACACCACCCAGCATGATTATGATTTTCACAAGCTAACATCCCAAATTGTCTACCCCCTTTTCGCTCCGCCGCAGAAGGATTCATTGTGGCGCTGAACTATTCTCATAGACAGCAACGCGAAGTGTGACTCGCTAAGAGCGGGGAAACGAACCTACTTCTTATATGGGTACCCCTTACATGCCTTGAATAAGTTACTGCTTGTTCGTATCATTGACTATTGGTTACCGAACCGTTAAATTAATGCATCAGTTACCCTCTTTTGATAAAATGCATGATCTATGATTTATAACTTGCATCAAATATTTCTTTACTTTTTATTAAGACCTATATAACAGTTAGATTTATTTAAGACATAATACATTACTTAGATTGGGCTAGATCAATATGCTCTTATATATCTCAAAAGGTAATAACATTCTTTTGACTCAAATAGCACTGGACATATATATTCATGGCCGAGGATATCGAAGAAATTATCTCCCTCTGTATGCCACTTCGGTGGCTCTCAGATCGGACTTGATCGAACAATTAGGTTGGTATGAAAACAGGTATACAAGCAGATAATCAAGCAGGTAGATGCTGAGGAAGTAATGAGAGAGTGAGTGAAACGACTTACGAGATGTAGCGAAAAGTGACTTGGAGCGTATTATGTACATACAGTACCTACCTACTATATATCTAAACACCCCCCCTCTCCCCTCCTCACCTTGACAGCCAACAAACCACTTTAAACGGCCTAATATTCAACCTTTCCACCATAATTCCCCATCGCCATGCCCATAACATCTCACCTAATCTCATCTCATCTCACCACAGTGTGCATATTCTCCTACCAACTTCACCACAGCATAAACTTTATAAACTCATAAAACCATCATTAATTCCTCATACTATTGACTATTTACTATTTACTATCTACTATCTACCATATTCCATTATCTAGTAGTACTAGTAAACCTCAAATCTGTATTGTATATACATACACACCATAGCAAAAAATAGCAAGATATTGAATCCACCACATCATACACCCTCCCTTCCCTTCCATTCCCTTCCTTCAACATAACCGTAAACATTCCTAACCTTAACCTTGATTTATCCATATAGATAGCAATGATATCCCAGCAAATTTGTCCGTCCATGTACAGTAAGTAAAGTCTCATATCCATCCATCCATCCATCCACAGACCACTTTAACTCATCCCATCTGATCCTATCCCATCCCATTCAATCCAATCCAATCACACTACATCCCATCACAACAGCCCCATCCAAATTTCACCTCCAAGACCACTCTCCAAGCCCTCACCTGCCTCCTGCTCAACCCAAATTCTTCCCTTCGTAGCCAACGCTAGCACATGTAAAAACGCCTGCGCAGCCACCATCTCACTATTTTCTCTCGTTGTAAAAAGTTCCTCAAACCCAACCTTCTTTTCTCTTCCTGCCCCACCCCACATTTCTTCATCCCTACTCAACTCATCCTCATCTTCATCCTCATTTCCTTCAAACTTCGTATCAATCCTCTCCTTGACAAATTCAAGAAAGTTCTCCGATTCCGAATCCAATGCACTCCTAACCCATTGACTCTGTCCAGCCGTCTGCGTATCAACATTTGCCGCCGGACCAAACATTTCAAACTCTCGTGATGCATCGTCACTCATTATCCCCGCACCGTATCCACCATCACCATATCCATCACCACTAGAATCATCCTCCCTACCATACATAATCTCATCCAGATCTTGCTGGGAATTGAATTTCTCCAACTCTCCATCAGGCAACATAGAACCTCTTCCAACCAATGGGCTTGCAGATACACCCCTTCCAGGTGCAGCTGACGGACGAAGTGAGGAAGAACGACCTCTTTGACTTGCACTTTGGTTCCACGGCATCAATGCACTACTTGGATAATCCAACAGCGCATCCTGAGCATCTCTTCCCATTTCTATCTCTACATCTCCAGGGGTACCGAATTGAACAGGCTCATCTTCGTCAAGTTGCATTGCAAATCCATCATCATCATTGTTGCGGGGAACTTCTTCGTCCGAGGAAAGACGCATACGTTTAATCGAGACATTGACGTCGTCCAAAGCATCTTCTGCTGGTCGCTTTCTCGTTAGCGGTGCTGCCTCTCCAGAGAAATGTGCAAGAAGTGCGTCACCAGAAAACATGTCTAGCGGACTCTTCAACTTCCCAGAGCCGATACCCATACCCACACCATTGAACCCGTTTCCACACACAAACATCGCTGCATTCTTTTTAGCAAAGGAAACTCCCCTGTGCACAAGTTTTGTCTTCCAAAGGCCTTTTTGGATATCAACGTAGTCGCGTTGCCAGGCACCTAATTCTGCGTTCCGTAATTGTTGGGTTTGGTCAACGGGAACTTGTTTCTTACTCCTCGCCTTTCGAGTGCGAGCTCTAGCAATCGGGGCAGCTGCACTTTCGGAAGAAGGTCCTTCAGATTGTGAAGACTGAGCTGCACCTGAATCTGGTGCTGGTAATGCTCCGCTCATGAAGGCCGGTATTGGAATGTCAAAGGGGTCTGCATCAGGTAAAACCAACTGCTCATCTTCACCATAGATCATGCCAAAATCCCCATCCTCATCAAATGCATGAAATTGTCCTTGTCTTGCATCTTCAT
The DNA here is from genome assembly GCA_000812895.1 of Rutstroemia sydowiana. Lineage (NCBI taxonomy): Eukaryota > Fungi > Ascomycota > Leotiomycetes > Helotiales > Rutstroemiaceae > Rutstroemia > Rutstroemia sydowiana. The sequence goes on from JWJB01010261.1 coordinate 21,151, forward strand.
GTTCTTTTCGGACTCTCGCGCTTGCTGCAGAATCGCTACCAAAACGTGAAACAACATTACTTGCGCGTCGAGCCGCAATATCTTGAGCAGTTAGATCTCGTACATTTCCATCATCGTCAAATTCAAACATGTTATCATCCTCAAACAAAATGGCTTCATCATCAAAGGGGTCACCACCACCTAAACCGAAACCGGGTTTCTGCGAAGAAGAAATTGCGAAAGGATCATCGAGAGGAAGTTGATATCCACCACCGGTACCAATGCTCGAAGAGATATTGATACCCATGATCGATCGGCCTTGGGAGGAAGAAACTGAAGAAGCGCGGGCGTTTTGCGAATGCATTGAAAGTGAAAGCTGGGAATCTCGCTTCTGCGATTCGTCATTATTGGGATCCAAATCGAAGTCGAGAGCAGGCAATGCCATATCAGGATCAAAAGCTGGATCGTCCAATAGAAGTAATTGCTCTGGTCTTTGTTACCCAAAATTAGTTTGTCGTCCCATATCTTCGGCTCACAATTCAAGTTGTCTACTCACCTAACCTTCGCAACTCCATCCAAGTTTATATTCAATATGTTAAACTTTTTACCCAGTCCTCTCAAGCCTTGCTCAACGTGCGTGGCATCCGTCAAAACATAAGCTACTTGTTGTCCATAAACCTTGCTCACACCGTACAACAAATTGCTTTGCAGACGTAGAGCCATTGGCGCTTCGGGTTCAATTATTGTATTGCAGGCTTTCTGGACGTCGACATCGAGGATTGCTTTTCTTGTAATTTTCTTCGTAGATGATTTGCTACCAAGAGTCGCGACCAGCCAAATGGTAGCCACGCCATATTTGCGCGACGTGAGAACTGTATTGCGCAGAGGTTAGCATTTGCACGCCTATCAAATGAGATGAAACTACATGTAGGAGTAACAGCTGAACATACTTTCATGGCTGTAAAACATTGTCAAATCCTTCAACCTCTCATGCGTGAGGCGAATCGATTAATGGAAAACGCGCGCGTTCAGCAGCCTGGATCGAACGCTCCAGAATCAATTGAGGTAAAGAAATAAAGTGTACAAGATAATATCGACGGTAATATAGAACAACATACGAACGAACTATGTTGTGAATGAAAATTGACTAGAGGGCGGGGTTTAAGAAACAGTATTGTAGAACACTCGAAGATGGAAAGTAAATCTGGTCCTAGAAATATTAAAAAGGCAGAGAGGTAGAAAGTCAGAAGCAGGAAGGTGCGATCAGAGGGAAAAAGAAAATTCTCGGAAGGTGAAAAAGTTGGAAAAACTTAATCGAAGGTGAAATTTCATCTTTAAAAAAATATTTCAACTGAATGATATAGGCTCTAATTGATTATGGAGAAATCATTGAGAAGACCCGACTACCAAGTAATATGCGCATCCATCCCTTGATGATATGCCCAAGTTTGCCTTTTACTAAAACTACCGGCCATAATAATATGTTGAACGCACTCACCTACCTAGGAATGAGAATATAATACTCATTGAATAACTCGATGTAAATCATAATCACATATATAAAGGAGAGACTCATGCAAGATTGAACAAATATTATTTGGTATCTGCCAACTGGAAGAATCGCTCACAAACATTGTTTGGTATGCACGATGCTATAATCCTCTAAACGCCGTCCTATGCTATGCCTTGTATGCTCGAACAAATGCGAGAAAGGTCTATAGTCTTTCCATGATACTAGCAAAGGTGTAAATATCAGTTTCCTGCAAAGCAATGGCAAAACCCCCACATCATCATCATCATGGAAGTTGCCCAACCAAAACGCCACAACTACATCCACTGCAGTTATTTAAATTCCATATTCTTTCACATCCCAATCATAAATTCGTAACATAGCTTCCATCTACTCAATTCGCATTTCCTACTCGCTGATCCGAGTACTGATCTAGAGTTTCTTTGTTTGGTGTAGTTATTCTCAGACTAGTTTGTGAGGTGCTCGGACGGACGAAGGGTGTCTTGGAAAGCGAATTGCTGGCTGTATGTTGTCCACTTGGCGGTCCTATGGGCTGCGTAGAGTTCGAACCTTCTTTGGCGCCATCATCCGGTTGCTGCCAATTCTGGAAGTCGCGAGAACTCCAGCTTGCTCGATGAACCCTAGCTCCATATGGAACACTGGTATACCCCGAATAATGACTACGCATACTATTGGCTCTGCTTGCAGCTCTACTACGACTAGCTTGAGGTAGAGAATGTTGTGATGAATTTGGATCCCGGCTCATCTTTTCCAGCTCCGGAACAATGTCTTCATCCTCAATCTTTGGAGCCCGGCGAACTTGATTAACACTGAAATAAGGTTCTTTGGGTTCTTCAGGTTCAGGGGGAGGTGGCGGTGGAAGATCAACTGCCTTCTCTTCGAGATGGCTAAAATACTTCATTCTCATGTTTTCAAGACGGCGTGGTTTGAATTCTTCTCGGTTTCTCATAACAGACATGTAGCTCGAGATAGCACCGAGTACAATCAAAATCAGGAGGCCAATAACCAGGAACCCTTGCATGATGATTATGATGATACCTATCACCGTGGTAGGAATTCGGGCGAGATTGTATTGCGGCAGGAATGCGATTGAAAGGCCTGCTGTCACGACTTTGCTGATGCCAAGCATGTATACAGCCAGTGCGGTATTCCGGGCGCCTTCAAAGGGATTCATAGACACAATTGCAATGAACGCAATGATCTCAATCACAAGAAGACCAATAACCTGCGCGTCTGGGCTACCTTGAGCGCCACCAATGAAACAGGCTCTGACGAATTGATAGAAAACCCAGAAGGAGAAGAACCACCAACGAGTTCTCCTGAAGCGTGCCGAAAGCCAACCGAATCGCCTGGTGTAGTCGACGTCCTCATGCACACTTGTTCTCTCTTTATCGTTGTCGATATAGTGTACGCGGAAGAAAGACATCGACCCGGCTGTCTTTTCTCTATCACCTTCCTCCATGCTACTTTCTCGAACTGCGCCAAACCAAGGTACGACCTTCATGACCTTCCTTCGCTTGAAATGAATTCGGTCAGGCGATGATGCATATCTTCCGAACCTCAGTCTGAAATAACAGGCATAGAAAGCAATACCCAACATGCCAATGAAGAATATGATGAATACGATAGCTGCGATGGCAATAACGCCCACTTTTCCGCCGTATGAAAATTGGAAGAGAGTCAAGGTCATCATCATGAAGAATGCTATAAGCATCGATCGAAGAATGATGAGCACAATAAATCCCATCCATTGACTTCTGAAAAGCGCGAGTCGATCCTCCTTCATCCACTTCATTTTGCTGAATGCTTCCAAGGTGAATTTGAAGGCAATGGCGGCAGCGACGAGGATAACGATCAAGATAAGATACCATAAGAATCCTACCATAAACGCGTCCTTTGCTGGGATACTGACCTCAGAGAGTGTGCCTGTAAAGTTTGACCAATTTCCGGGCACAGGCAATCCAACTTCAACAGGGCTGCCGTTCCAGTTATATCCTTTGGTGGCATTTTTGCTGTCAGCACGCTTCGCTAACGTATACTCTTGTAACATCTTCAACGATCGACCATATATTTGTTGCTGAAGTCCACCATTATTATTGATGGTAGAGCTGCCTGCACCGCCAACCTGACTTGAATTCCCCGAGATTCCGGCAAAGCCATTGAGGGACTGGACCATAGATTTGCTGTATATCATTCCTGCCGACCAGGCGAAGTTGCTCCAAAATGCCGGAAGTACACTCGGCCAGTTTACTGATAAAGCCCCCGAAAAGAAGATTGATTGGAAAACCTCGAAGACCACTAAAACCGAGAGGGAATGGGCGTAATGTGTCCGTATATGCGGTATGTTAATTCCGTATATAGCTGTCGCAAACGATGAGATTATTGCTACAGCAGTGAAAATCCCCAGGATCGGGCTGACAATGTCCGGATGTGAGAATGAAGCTCCATTTCTCATGACTGCTTGGAAGCATGCAATCTCCGTTTGTGTAGCATTCGAAAATACTCTTAATGTAGCCGATCCTTCAAAATCCGGAATCACCAACGCTATAGAGGGAATACCCGAAACGTCGGATGTAGATACTGGAATAATCGCCTCACCACTGATTGGCACACTGCTATTCATCGGACACAGACTGCACAAGTCAGACTTGCGATCGATAATTAAGCGAAGGGAAATATCACATACCTGGCAAAATTTGCATTGCACGGGTTGAAGGTTAGATCAAACCTGTCTTCTCCATCTGAATCAACTATTAGTATGCTTGCGTGCTTTCCCTACTGAGAGACAGTTTTTACTAACATGCTTGTACTCCAATGTGTACTAGATCAGTTAGCCACTTGTAATCCATATTATATATAGACAGAGAAACTCACTCATTACTGACTCATTCTGTAAATTCGTGTTACCAGCAAGATGGAACAAAACGGTCATATTATCGGCATAATAAGCCGCGTCGAAAGTTGTAACATTTATCAGGCTCTGTCCTCCCATGCAATCTCCAAAGTCCCCCGTAAACAATGCCGGTGTCCTGCTATCGAGCAGCTCGACTGAGGTTCCTGAAGGATCTGTGTATTGGACGTATACTGGATCTGCAGCCAGTACTGGGGAGATTATATCAAGCAGTGCAAGCGATGAAATTAAAGCGGTTGACCATGATGTCATGATTGGGGTAAATCGGGCCATTGTCAAAATGGAAGTATTAATCTATGGGTTCGTAATCGCAATGAATCGTAATCGTAGAGGAGGTTATGTGGCAACCCAAAACCTGGGATGTGGCCTCGAGGTATTCGCAGTGCAAATCGGAGAGGGTTGAGGAGTTGTTCCGTACGAAAGAGTATTAATGGATAGTCGACCTGCCCTGCTCAACCTTGTCCAAAGGAAGAGAAATGTTCGAAATTCACCCAGATCCCCGCCTATTGTAACCCAAGAACCACCTTCCCACAGTCTTCGACTTGAAATAAAAGGACGATTATTCACTCTGGAAAAGGCCACTAGTGATTTCGAAATATTCTCCAGGAACTACCACTGCAATGATGTACAGTAATTGTCGATTATTTTATTTGGTTGAAGATAATCTAGTTTTTGTCGTAGTAGGAAAAGTTGGAGGTTATGATCTACTTTACCACAGCTCAGCGGGTGAAGTTATGACGATCTTGTACCATGTTCCACTAGAGATTCCTGTTGTATATTCTTCGAAATACAGTCAATGACCGTTGATGAAGCTTTGATATTGAGAGATGAGTTGGTTTCTATTAGGAGATTTCGATAGGAGACTATACCATTGTCTTTCGAGACAAAGTGAATGATTGATTAACGAGTGAAATGTTATTGTTCTTTTCCTCTAGGTAATGGTAGGTATGTAGGTAAAATCTGTAACTTCTAGTAGAAGATCAGATCAAATTATGAGAAAAGAGGGACCTTCCTGTAACAAATGTGGATTCGTTTGACTATTTGACTATTTGGGGATAAATTTTTCCTTGGAAATAAAGTTTCTATGGTTCTGGTTATAGTTTTGTGTCGGAAGATCGGAAAGAGTTGAGCCTAGCCAGGTCGATTTTGGGTTTTTGGGTTTTTATTTGGGTTTTAACATTTGGGTTCAGATCATTTTATTTAGGTATTTGTTTTCAAAAACATATGAGTACCGTACCATTAATATTTTAATAATATTTTACCTCTAACACTGTACTCTTTTTTTAATTAATTGATTTTTGATGGATGGATACCAGCCTTTTTGATTCTTTGCAAGTAATTAATTTATTCTAGCCCTAGAATTTACTACTAACTCCATACTTTAGTACAGAAAAAATGATGTTCGCGGAAATCTTTTTAGTTTATTTTAAAAAAATGATGAGCGCGTAAGCTCAAGAGGGTAAGGGCCTAATCCTAAAAGGGTAGGTGCAAATCGAATATTTACGAAAGTAGTCGAGAAGCAAATGTGAAGCGTGTATGATAGCGGAAAGCATTAAAAAGTCCCTTGGGAAGAGAAAAATATACGATGGAAGGGATATTTTGTAGTCGTGGCTCTTGGGTATAACCTTACTAATTATATTTTGAAGTATTCATTTGAATATCTATATCATTTATCAAAATACATATAAAATCACAAGCGCATCTGCTGAATTCCGGCGTCAAACTCTTGATTTAGATATTTTCAAGCGCTGCAATGACAACAACTCAATCTTTGACCTCATATCAATTCTGATACCATACTTGAAGTTGGGGTAAAGACCTACAAGTACGTTACCAATACGGGAACTCAGCTAACTACCTACTTGAGTAACAAACTAATAAATATAGAAAACATTCTCAACCAATGAATCACTTATAAATCCCTACAAATCGAATTGCACCACACCATACCACACACATTTGGTAATTGGGGGTTTATCAGCTAATTGGTCTCATTGGTGATAACTCCATCTTCTATGTTTCTATTTTTCTATTTAAGTAAGGAACACGAAAACTTGAAAGAGGATCATCTAACAATTGGGTGGCAGTTAGTATTCTAACTGACAACCTCATATATGTCTCTCAATTCAACAAGTTACACAATACAAAGAAAGAAGCGTAACACCTATTACTTCTTTATCCGTTTTAGCAACTCTGCCACCACCAAATTTAGTACCCAGTATATCTCATTATCCGTTCGGACATTTATTTCAAATGCCAATTCCAATTACATAGCAAGGTACGTACTTGAACCCCCCAAGTCTGAGTTATTTCGTATGTACGGATTCGGCTTGTTCGGGTCTCACAAATACAACGTTCACAATTTTCCTACCAATCGAATACGTTTAAGGTATCTTATTCATTTTATGAAGAATTGATTGATCTATTTCCACATTCCGGTCATTGTTCTGATTTCTATGCCATACAATAAATTGATGATAATTTTATATCTGCAACACAAGCACATAGCATACTATGTCGTTCATCTACATGATGAGACCTAGTACTTAGTGCTAAAGGAAGGTACTTTACAATCAGGTTTTCATTTCTATCCATCAACTTGATTTGTTGTTTAAATTCGATTTGAACGATGGTACGACTTTGTAGTTTACTAGCCACAGCAAAATCCGAGTACGCTTTCTTAGTCTTTTCTAGTTGTCTTAGTAGTTCTACGGCATAGATTCTACTTCCCGCTCAATATACTAGGGCTCAAAAAGGTCACAAGCTGAATGTACCGTCGAGCTTGGTGAGGAATCTAGACAAAGTGATTATGACGACCATGTTCTCTCTTCTCTTAGATATTCAATAGAGGGGAAGGGGATCTTCATCAACATATGATTTGAGATGTTTTCTCATCAAATTGATATATCAGGAGGGTTTACAAATACCACAATGTAGGAAATTAACACTTCCGCAAAGTACAAGAATATAATACAAGAAAATACAAGCACCAGTAGTACCTATCTATCCTGCTTATCAATATGTCAGAACTTATTTCATCCTTCGATATGCAACCCCTCCAACTGCCATTAAACAAGATTATTATTCTATCTTGGCCCAAAAGTGCCGACCACCATATTTTTATTTTTATCTCACTGTAAGGTAAGGTATTAGCCACACCTGCACACCACACCACCCATCAAGATTTTTCACGTCAAAAGTTGCATATGCATTATGCATGCATTCTTTTTGTTGAAAGCTATTTTTCTTCTAGACTTCCCAAAAATCTATATGTATGTGTTTTGTAACTCATCCCGCCATTTGGAAATACGGGTATAAGAGATCGCGATTTGGTCCAGGCGTTAAAAAATATAAATACGAATTTTTATAATTTTCCCTTGAATAAGAACGGGGTTTGGTCGAGACGATTTATTCCCCCATATTCGATTGATACCCTTATCCACAATTTCATAACTAGGAAAGTAGCTGTAGTTGTACGGAAATTTAGTACTGGTATCCCTGAGCTAAGGATGCTAAAAAGCTAATCTATCGTCAAATACTGCCGCTCATATATATTTTATTTACAAAATAGCATGTCAAATCCTCAATAACAAGAATTATCCATGAAGAGTATTATGAACACGCAATCATGACTCTACTCTAAATAATAGAGTACACCAGTAGGTTAAAAGAAATTGTTTGTATGATCTCCACATTTCAAACTCCTTCTCCCCCTTCCCTTTTTTTTCACTTTATTTTACGGAGTGAGTCCAAAACTTGTTCCATGCTGGTACAGTACATACTGATTGAGAATCCCCGCATCCATCTCAATACCGGTAGAAAACTTTGTTTAGAAAATTGAAGTACCAGGTACAGATTATAGTAGAAAGAACAAGTCTTCCCCATTACCTAGTAGGTGTTAGAGTACCAGTAATCTATTATTTCTGGATGAACCGCTATACTTTGTACCGACCGGTATACTATATAATTATTACCAGCATACTCCGTAAATACTAAAATCAAACAAATTCCCTCAGTTTTCGTTTTCACAGTGGCGATATCGTATATTTATTTACTCGAATACTTACTTATTACTGGTTACAGGCTACAAGTACTTCAACAGATAGGATTTATCGGTAAGAAGGATTCATAGAAGGATTCATTTTTCAGCGGAGAATCGGTATACGGATAATCATTTATTTGTAATCGTCGCAATTATTCTTTTACGCTATGCCAAGTCTAGATCTAGGATTCTAGGCATTCGTATATCTATTAGGCTCGGCGGCTGGCTACTACATAGTACACACCTACTGCGGGAGATCGTCATTATGAGTGAGTTGAAAAGGAAGGCAAGCAAAGCAGAGAGAGAAAGAAAATTATTCATTGGTGAGCACTGAGGAGGATTTTTATGTTCCTGCATTTCCTTTTTATGTATGTACCGGTATGCACATTGAATATACTGTATGTGCGTACTTATTGGTATATATCATATTAATCATTCGCTATGATATATAGATATCCAATCTGATGTTTAGTGAACTACGCACAGTACACTGTTTCAAAAAGCTTTACTTACAGTATCATATCCTATCCTATCATCAACATTATGATATCCTATTCAAAGAAAGGATAAAAACGACTTGGCATTCCTTCTAAATGGTTTTATAATGTATGATATACTGTACTACGGTAGTGTACTGAGCAATACTCCGCACTGTATAAGAAGAAGACCATTCTTTGGCTCGGGCTTTCATTTTGATTAAGGAGCTGTTTCTACAGTATTTTTTTTATTTTTTTTTGGATGGAAGGATTTGATTTGCGCGCAATTGGTCTGGACTCTGCCGATATTTTCAAATCTCTGGAAATTACAGTACAGTATATATGTAACTTGGACCTGCTATCAACTTGAGTTTGAGTCTGGGTTTGCGTTTGCGTTTGTTTGTTCTACTCTACGATACTTGTACTAAATAAACGTAATACCTTGGGATGTTTGATCTGAAGATCTAGAAACGTATGTGTATGTGTTGAACCGTTTTCTGTTTTCTATATTTACTTTTTTCTTCGATTTTCAATTCTGTTTCGTCTGATTGAATGAACGGGTGGATATGAACTCTAGAGTACGAATGATGGTATAGACTTCAGAGGGCGTGTCTTAATATGCTATGTAGCATTTTAGATACGAAGAATAAAAGGTACGAAGAATAAAAGGTACGAAGAATAAAAGGTACGAAGAATAAAAGGTACGAAGAATAAAAGGTACGAAAGTTAGAAGGAATTATACATTCACTACGAGTATTTATTGAGAAAGAGTTTCTATCTCAAAACTCTCCTCGTAAATAAGTATGACATCTTACTTACGAAGCAAAGGAAAATCCGAGATGATACGGTACTGTACCGCACGTGTGTATTATATTATATCATAGGATCTGAAATCTGACTTCAGTAACCATTCTGAGATTTTGTATACTTTGCTCCTTCTTTTCTCTCTTTCTTCTATATTACATCCATCATTGATAAGGAAAAGATTTACGATTCATGTTCTGGGTGGTGGTGTCTTTGCGATTTGATTCTTGTTTTAATATCCTTTATATGTTGTGTTGTCTCGTAAGCTGCGGAAACAAATCGGATGATTCAGTACGATGGGCTTGATGTTCGGTTCTCTTATACAAGTTGGTATTTGGATGAGGGGTTCGGTATGCGTAATGTCACTCACTTGATCAAGTGCTTCAATTTAATTGGTATGGGTGTTAGGGTTCATTTCAGACGGAGTCTCCTCTCAATAAGGGATAAAATTACATCCAGTGTGTCCTACTCGAAGATGATATATTGACTGATGTTGGAATGTTCAAGTACAATACCATTCACTCTATATATCTACTAACCTGAGAGTAGAGTGATCTATCCGAATAGAGAATCGTTTAGACTACACTATACTGTCAGTGATTGCTCAAATACCACGTATATACTAGTATATGTAGTTGCTACATTACTGCTTTACATCTATCTATAAGTCTACAATCATACTACCTACTATACTATATCCCTACCATCAAACACAAGCAAAACAAAATCCTAGATTAAAACTCACTCTATCGTACAATACAATACAAACTTCACATTTTAAACTCCCAAATTCCAATTCCCTCAAATACCCCGGATTCAGAGAAGCACATCACAATACCTCGATTTCTATCAGCACTGGTCCTTAACCCCCGACACTAACACTTCCTTCAACTTCAACTTCAACTTCACACTCACATCTATCATATTCAAATAAGTTATAACTCGACCACAGCATCCTGGTACTCATCCCCAGCTACAGTAACCTATCCAGGTTATTCCAATCTTATTATTGATTTCATCATTATCGTCATCATCAAGTAGCAAGTGGCAAGTACATTCTAGCCTTCATTCTTAACTACCTTTACATTACATTATATATATTATCTACATAACCTAAACCCGCCATCATATTCAACTCGCAATAAACTCCCACAGTCAAAAATAGTCAATTTATCCACTCTGGCATACTATAACCATGATCTATCTATCCATCCCACTGTATAGATACATAAGTAAAGAACCCAATCCAATCCAATCCAGTCAATATATATGATCTACCTTTTCTCTCCCTCCCGATTTTGATTTCAATTTCAAAATACAGCATCCGATTCTTTGTGTACCGGGAGTCACTGCCAGGAAATAGGAGTTTGTTATGAGAATTAATATTGCTAGATGAAGATACGAGTAGAAGTAGGGCAGAAAAAAGGAATGAGTAAGTTAGATGAAGAGAAGTTAGATGAAGAGAAGTCAGATTCCAAACAAAGTGATAGTGTTAGAAAAACTCTGAACCTCACCTCCCCTCCCTCAACATCCAAACCCAAACTTTTACCATCCCAATCCCAAATAAAACTCACATCTTCCCATCCCATCCCATCCCAGCCCATCCCAAAGCACCACTTACCGCACTAAGCAACAAGTACAGTAAACCACAAAAGGACAACTTCCTTTATCCTTCCAACCTCCTAAAGAAAGTACTATATATAAGCTATGCATCAAAAACCCGACTCAAAAACATCCGAAAAAGCGCCATCCATCCCATTCATCCCATCCCATTGCATTTCAATAGCTTCATTTAGCAAAGTAATAGTGATAAAATTGAACTCAGCAATCAATAAAAGAACAAATTCTCAAGATACACATACATATAAATCATAATTATCAATCCCTCCCCTTGGATATTAAAGCAATATCCCCAAAAAGAAGATTTAAACAGTAGCGTAGCCTCCCCTCATCATCCTCAGAAATCTAATCATAATGAAAACCACAGAACTCACCAAATGGATTTCTTCCATGCAAATGTACATGGCATGTATAAGCAAGCAAGCAAGCATACAGTATCACCATAGCTAGAGATAACAATGAATAAACTAGAATAGAGGTAATAATGAGGTGAGTACCGTACTAAATAATTATATCTTTTTTTTGGAGTTGTCTTTTCTTCCATCTTTCTTTCCTTTTTTTTTTCTTTGCTTTGCTTTGTTTTTTTCTTGGTTGGAATTTGGAGGGAGCAGAAAGACTGGTTGGAAATGTTAGTTTGGGGATAGCAAGTTATTTTGAAAGTAGAATGGGGATGAGACGCTCGATGACAGGGTTATGGCTAGGCTACTGTTTTTTTTTGATATGTTTGTTAAGTATGAGAGATTTATTTTGGTATTTAAATACTTCTTTAGAGGTATGTATGTGCCCATCGGTCGATAGATGAAGAGAGGATGCACATCTGATTGGTGTATGGGGAAGCAAGAAAGAAGTGAATATGTGAATGTTAGATGTTGGAGGATATTACTACCATGGCAGGTAGGTGAGCAAGAATTTAATGCATCATATACCATTATAACATGGATTTACTCTTTAAGATGAAACTTATATCAGATCATAACCTCACTAAGCTATAAACTTTCCTTTCTTCTGTATCTCTTCCTTAAAGACAAAAATTAACAAATATGATACTGCCAAGCAGCGATGACTTGGTAATACAAACAATAATAATAAACACATTATAAGACACCACAAGACAAAAGCCCACACGGGAAAGGAATGCCGCAGAGCAACAGTAATCACATACACAAAAGCATCAATCACAGCAGCTCAACGGAAGGCAGAAACATGGACACACAGCATGGAAACATGGTCACACAACACAGAAACAAAGACATAAACCAAACATCAAACGGACAAACCATATTACCAAGTAATATCATAATTTCATATTCATATCTTCATAGCTATTCACACCCCAACTCCATCATAGTCCAGTTTAGAACTCTTCACCATCAACATCATCATCATCACCCATTCCATTTCTTTCCTCAAAAACCATAAATTTGGTTTCTTCATCCTCATGGGTAACTCTCTTCCATTCTGCTTTAACATCTACAAGAACTTGATCATTGAAGGCAAGGTCTAATTGTTCTCTTGTCCCCTGTTGCTCATAGTACAGATTATATAGCAATTCCCCACCATCTTGAGCCGTTTCAATAAATGTTGAGAGTACTTTCTCTAGAAGTGACTTGCTTGTTTCAGTGTTTACTGATTCCGGAAGCACAGTAGTAGCATAAAGGACGCCTGATGTTACTGTTAGCTAACTTGTAATGAAGATATATTTCAATAAAAGAAGTGTGAAAGTGGCATAGATCAGTTTGTTAATGGTATGTTATCTTCAATGGAATTCAGACAATGTAGATAAGTTTTAGTTATTCATCATAATGCGTTGGGGGTGACATAAAGGAATTGTATACTAACATTGACCTGAAGGACATTCTCCTGTTTCACTCGAATGTACCATAATATAAACGGCATGTGGCTGAGCAAGGTCCGGTGTAGAGATCGTATTTGCAGGAAAGACGACAACCGAGACAGCAGGTACGGGAGACCCTTCGACGGTACTAATGAAAAGAGACGGCAGCGGCGATGAAACCACGGCGATAGCCTTGGCAACTCGAATAGCACCTTGCGGTATTTCCGTGGGGATTCGAGTAATGTATTCGGTCTTGACGGTTTCCGAATTCGATAACTCAACTTCATGCGTCGTAGCGTCTTCAGTCTCCGTACTCTTTGTAATGCCAGTTCCAAGCACATATACTCCACCGCCCACGGCGCCGGATCTACATGCAACCTGTGCAATTTCAGCAGCACCACCCCATTTTGGAACAACTGCACCGAACCCGGGTCCAAAAGCTCCAATTGAAGTCAGATGGCGATGGATTCTGGGCAGCGCATACTCTACTTTTGTATCCTCCGGAGCATCCAATGATAGTGTCAAAGAGCCAATAAGAGTCTGGAATCTTTCGGGGAGCTTGAACTCCTCTGCGAGAAATTTTGCCAGACCTTCTTCAGCATGACTTTGCCAAACATCAAGTTGGTTCTCATAATCAACAACGAACTTCAAGAATTTCATCAAAGATCGTTTTGCACGATTATCGATGGTATTGTCTTGAAATATATCTTCTCTTCCAGATGGCAGACGTTTCAGTGCTGCATCTTCATATAAAAACCAGCTACCAACAGCCTGGAACTCGAGTTGTTTATATACTTGTGAGGAAACGAGTGTAGATATAAGCTTTGAACGTGTATATATTATTTGGGGTGAAAGTGTAAGGTTGTATGCTCTCGAGGAAGCAAGCTTCGAGTTCGAGGATTCGGTGGATGAGGTCCATATCGATGCATTATTGAAGGTTTCTGAAGATTAAAATGTCAGCTTTTTTTCCTTTGGCGCAAATACCAACAGACTTACTGCTTCGTGGGCTATTCACCCATTTCTCAACCTCCTGCAAACTAAATGCAGCTTCTTCATCTCCATAATATTCATTCTCATCCACATGTAAAATTTTCTTATCGGAGCGGGAGAGGGCTCTTCATATTTCTAGGTCAGTCAGTTTTTCTCTTCTGTCTTGTCTTTCTTCTTTCTTTTTCATTTCGACCATTTCTTACCCAACATGTATCTTGAGAGTAAATAATCGAAATATGAAAACTTACAAAGCAAGCAATGAATGCTTTAAACCAGTTCCCTCAATCAATAAATCCCATTGTGTCTCACTTAGTGATTCCATTTTTCGTTGAAAAAGTTTTTGCAATTTATATTTGAGAATTCAGTGGGTCAATTTTGAGCTTCATCACTAATTATCGAGTAACCCTCCCACCAATCCCAATTTAGTTAGCGTCTTAAGGTTGAAGCTTTTATCAACTTTTTCTTCGCCAGAATTTTTCTTACCTTTTTTTTCTTCTTTTTCTTCAATCGTCCGACACAACCTCACGTCTTCGCAAACTTTTATAATGAAGATGCGGTAGTATGGAAGATCTTTCAGTAGATTTCTCCCAGTTGGACGAGAGACGAAATCAGCGTCCTGTATCTACTGCTCTGGAAACTATGTTCTGAAGGAAGCGGTTCGTAATGGATGGTACATAACAATTTACAATTTTATTCTTAACAAAAAGAGTCTTTCTTCAAGGTTAGACTTTTGGGCTTAAGGGCCACGCACACCTAGATAGATACAAGCGCTTATGAGAGCTGGAATATCCTTACTCGAACTACAAAGTTGGGATCGTGGCATGCAGATGCTGCAGGTTTCATCGATCCGTAGTGCGACGAAACACCTTGACGTGGTTTTTCGGAAGTGCGGGGGTACAAGGAGAGGTTATGCTGGTCTGCGGGTGGTGACCGAAGTCAAGTTACAATGTTACGACGTCGTTGGGCTATGTAGTGTCATCGTTTGAAGCGTAGTAACGGTCGATGGCCGGAGTGACCTTGTTGTACAGCATGGCCCGCTTCTTCAATGCCGTATGTTCTGCATCTAGATACCTTAAGTAGCACAAATACAATGGCAATGCAAGAGATCGAGAACCTTTCTTCAATTGATATTGTGATGATTATTTGGTTATTATTATGAACAGTGCTGTCTACAGAGCCTGTGGTAAAATACAAAAAGGTATATGTACTCCCTAGTTGGAGCTGCCAATAAACGCCCTCCCAATGTTCTGGCTGTAAGTGCCATATATACTAGTGCCCGATCCCAACTGACCCAAGAAGCACCCGAAAATTATATACTGATTGTCCATCGTTAAAAGTCATACAAGAAGTCAACATCGTATCACCCCATGAGTATCATTCAAATTGCATAATTTTCCGTATGCAAGAAGATTTCATCTTTGCTATCATCGCCCCAAATATCCGCCTGTAGTTTTGCTACTGTAGTGGCGACGTTGATACGCATTTCGGGTGGACCACATACAAAGACGCAAGTTCTTCGTCCAAAGATCCCATGTCCGTCAGGACCTCCTGTAGCCATCTCTTTCAACATGTAGCCAAGGTCAGGGCGCCCATATTCAGTAGTCCAACCTTCCTTCTTTTTGGGTGCAACAAATGCAAAACGCATCAGATTCTTCTGGAACAAAGTAGGTGTTGAAGGGAAACCAAAATCGAATCTAGGGTCGGCTGGGGCATTGGCCTGTGGTATTTCGAGATGGAGATCACCGGACTTCTTCCGCAGATGAGCCGTTTCGGGTGGTGATAGCGAAGGTGCAGTTTGTAATCTGGAATTTTTGGAATCTTTGATATCCTTTTTGGGGGTTTGTGGTCGGGGATTGAATTGACTCGATAGACGGCCTTCCTCGGTAGATTCAGATTCTGGTTGAAATGCCTCAGCTGGTGGATTGGAGTAGTCGTTTGGTTGATAACTGTTTCGTTGTGAATCAGCAATGTAACTCGCCCGGTTCGAGTTTGGTGGGGCGTACTGGAATATAGGTGCGTCCTTTCGCGGTGGAGGTGTTGGGAAATGGAAGGATTCATTGGATTCCTTTTTCGAAACACTACTGCCTCCTAGG